>JASANE010010399.1:0-52936 GCA_030248225.1 Trileptium ribeirensis
AAGAGTGTAAGATTACAATAAAAACGACGTAAATCAAGCGGATTAAGCTTGAAATACAACTGACGTTCAGGATAGGACATCGCAGGGTGGCACAAACAGGCAAGCAAACGGCTAGTAAAGTAACGTTGAACACGTTCGATTTTATCTGCTAGTGCTAATGAGTGTTGCGACCATACTGCGGAACAGTACTCTAATATAGGAGCAGTACCAGTGGGACTGTGAGCTAGTACATGAATGTACAGTGCGCTGCGTTAGTATTGCCGCGTTTTCCTGCCAACAAATATTGAAATTCAGAAAAGTTACACCTAATGTTTGTGGGTGATGAAAATTATTTGGGGTCAAAAGAAACGAGTTCGGGGGTTGGGTTGTGGTGGCCAAGTAGGGGTCCATCCCCTACACCGGTGTCTCGGTGTTGACAATTTAGTTAGCCAAATGTTTATGCAAATTATACTGCTTCGAAGCCAAGCTCTCAACTGCATGAAATAAAGTTCAGGGAAGTTGATGAATACAGGAGAATAAAATATATACTAGTAAGTCGCAAATCGAGGGGAAACGGAGAGAGTATGCCTACTGTTTTTATATTGACCGTTTTGGCTTTCTAAATTCAGGTCCCTCAGCCGCTTAAAGTTCATTATAGCAATTAAGGAGGACAATGTTTCGGCGGCAACGCTACGGTCAAAATCGAACGTCTTCTTCCAATGACCAAAAATACAAAAACTTTTGAAACTTATAAATCACAGCTTTAAGAAAAATCAAAAGTTGAAGAGTGTTTTTACGTAGTGGGACACCTAATACTTGTCTTATGTGATGCAAAACCATGCAAATACAAATGCTTTTATCGTAGGTATTTAACAGCTAAGAAAACCTATAGACACGTTCGACTGACCTAGATACATCTATATTGGAAAAGTGTCGAAATGTGCCAAATTTTGTTCCGGAACTGTCACGCAGGATTAGTAACACAACCAATATGGTGTTAAGATAATGAAACCGACGTGCTTAAGGATTAAATAACACTATAATACCATCGTTCACCTCAAAAAACAAAAAACTTGATTTGCGCAAAGTTTGCAATTTTAAATTTTTTTTGGGGTATTGTTTAAATTTTGGTTTATCGCTTGAAAGCGGCAGAACGAGAAAAACGCGCTTAACAGCAAAGTTGTAGCTCTCCATTAGAGGATTTCGGTCTGCATCCGTTAGGCGGCACCGGATGGCCAAATTTTGAAAATGTGAGCCTTAACCTTTTTAGGGCCCATTCTGACCAGGAAGACGGTGTCGGCGGATTTAGCGTCTAATGAAAGTACACAAATAGACTGAATTTTTGATTAAATGCAAATTTTGTGAAGAACCACCCATCCTGTGATGAGTTACGATCTCCACAGACGTGCAAATATTTCTTACGATTTTTGCCTATAGCAAAGGAAAACTTCTAAAACATATAGATGGAAACTCCGCTTGCTTCGCTCGCTCTGCTTCAGTAATAAAATAATGAAAAAATAAATATTCTTACCGGTCCGCCAACTGGACACAGTAAGATTGGCGTTGCTAGTTTTCGGAATCTGGTCGGACGTCCAATTGGGAAGATAGAGCCGATTGTAATCATCGGCTTGTTCGGTCGACAGTACGAAAGGTGTTGCTTGAGCTGAAAACAATGTAACGGCGGCAGAACGCGCATCAAAGTTCTGGTAGAGCCTGCGAGTCGTGGAGAAGAGTTTTGAAGCAGGGAGTTGACGTTACGCATACGACAGAATTAGGCAGAGTGTTCCAAAAGTCAATAATGCGGTTTGAGTAGAATTTTTGTAAAGGCAGAGATATGGCTATTACAGGTTCAGTTACAGCAAGCCAAACCCTTGCCGTTGTCTAAGGCAAATCTAATTACACACATTTTCTTATTTACAGCTTGGTGGAAACTGGTGAGTATCAGCGGATCCACAAAACGGGAGAATCCACTCTTGCCAACTCATCACCTCGGGCAATAACACCAATTGGAGTGCCATGATACCCAACTCAAGGGTACCTTACTGCGAGGACAGAACAGCTTGGTTATGGTTTAGCATCGCAGAGGGAGACTTTAAAGTGACTGTTGCTGCAGATAGCTAATATAGGAATTCAACAGTAATTCCTGAAATTTACCTATTGCTGATGTTTACGCAAGTCTGGCAGTTGCATCCAATTAGGTAAATCTCATTTTAAACGTAATAAATATGAATCAGTGTATGAAGTCTTTGCGAAAATGGCTATTCAAGGAACTGCACGTACAAGGGCGTAGCCAGGAGTTTTTTTTAAAAAGGGTGGGGGGGGGGTCTCGGCCCACAGTGGGTACCTAAAGGAATGGGGATCGTGCTCAGAAATTTGAAAGCGGTGTCCAGGAGGGCAGGTAATTGAGTGATGCACTTTCTACGAGTTAATCGTGTACGAGCAGAGAATGTTTCAATGAAATTGCATTTCTTAGCCCGGAATAAGAATTGGTATATTAAGTACGCCGTAAACAAGTGAAAAATGCAACTGATACCAAAATAGCGAATTTTTATACAAAAATGTGAAGTTTGGTCAAAAATATGGTTGAAAGTAATTGTTTTCTAGGGCGAGAGAGGCTAGTTTTAAGACAATTTCCGACATGACTTTCAACCGGAATCATTCAAAATAAATTTTGTTTGGGGTTAAACCAAAGGGGGGAGGTCCCGACCCCCACAACCTCTACCTGGTTACGCGCTTGTGTGCGTTGTATCGCATGTTGGTTGTTTTTTATACTGTTTTAGAAATATAGTTACTCATGTTCAATTGTGATCAATGTCACAAAATTCGTTCGACAGTGATATTGTGGAGCTTCTCGATAATAAGCTAGCTAATTGCAGCTACGTGGAAGGGTATAATTTATCCGTTCACGATTTTGAGCAGTTAGACCGCATTGAGCAGCTTTTGGACAAGAATTGTTGCTTGATTCACGAAAAATTTCCAAATTTGTATCGGTGGTATCAGCATATTAAGTCCTTTTCCATTGTCGAACGCACAAGGTAAGAAATTCTGTAGCAAAAGGAGTCACATATACTAATAAATAATGTTTCTGCCGACGCACATATAAAACGAACAGAAATAAAACCTTTCGAGAAAGGTTTCCTGAAAAATTGCTCACACTTAATTGCTGTTCACGAGCTGTTTGCGAATTTTTCACGATTGTTTTAACAATATTTCTGTCTGGGCTCTCCAAATTGGGGACCCCCTGGCATTTTTCGGTTCCTCCTGGTTCAGAACAGGTGACCCCTGGGTCACCTTTTTTCGCTTTTTTTGCGTAATTTACGCGTTTTATTTCTAGGACTGCACAAACTCTTACATCTTACATATAGACCATATATTTTCCGCGAAATATTCGACATGGTTCACAATGGACAACAGCATCTGCTACAATGACAATATGCATTAATAGCAGCATAAACAGTTTGTCTTTCAAGAATCCGTATAAATAATACGTTCTGAAAAAGATAGAAACATTTACACGCTAATATTAATGCATATGTCTATATGTATTTTATATGTATGAATATAAGTATTTTTGATTTTCTTTTTGTGATAAAATTACGCTGTTTTGGTACACCTTTACGCATTTTTAAAAAACAGGTTTGCGTAATTTTCGCTATTCGGAAATTGAAAAAACCCTGCCCCGGGTCATGCCCCCTGACAAAATTTTGAACTCCCCCGTAGGAAAATTTTTTTGTTTCCAATCGGTCCAAAGTACAAAAATTTTGTCAAAATATGCTTCCAAAACGCTTTTCTCTCTATCAAAAGCGTTTTGGCAGTGTTTCTGACAGGATTTTTAACCGTTTTTCTGTTGGTAAAATGTCCCCTGACAAAATCCGGCGCCCCACGGTTCGGAACCAGGGGTGTCTGGTTCATGTCCCTGGCAAAATTTTTAGGGAATGTAGAGCACAGTCTATTACTAACTATCTGTACACTTGGTGTTGCTGTATGTGCGACACTTTTAATCACAGATAGCAGCTGATGTGTTTTGCATACATTTTCAACTTAGCAAATAAATGTACATAAAATCTTGCAAATGCTCTAAAGTCTTGCCAGCCTGCACTGGCGCCGACATTCCACACGTCATTGTATTATAGTAAGACTAATAATACGCGTGTACTCTAACATTTCAAATGCTAGCTCTCCCAGAAACCTTAATCATTTAGAGCGCCATTGTTTTACATTTTGTTGGATACGGCTTTTTCACTAATCTAACATATACAATCTACTATCTTGAAAAAGTCGGCGAATATACGTTTTTCTCGTGCCGCCGGTTGGCCGACTCGTCTTGAATTTTATCGAAACCTGCAATGTAATTAAGTCTGCTTGAAGGCTTCCTCACAGCTTAGCCAAACCATCTTAGACATCTCTCGCATCATGATGTAACTGCTAATGGTTACCAAAACTAAAAATTGTCGACGTATTTCAAAATTTGTGACATTTTCTAAATATGCAATATATATATATAAAGATATAGATATAAAACAAATCTGAATTATTTGTCGCATATTCTTTGTCTATATTTGTTCGTTAAAAACTGGTAAATGTTTAATGGCTTAGAGCTGTGTGATAAGATTTATAGCTTTTCATTACACATTTTAATTTATTATGACGCTTTTGGTAAACAGTGGATTGAGGTCGGAACCAAGATTTTGCGTCTAGCTCTGTAATTGAGCGGAGCGAAACAAGGCGTTTTTGTTTTCGTCAGAGGGGGAAAATTCGTCACAGTCTGTCCGTCCGTCCGTTGAATTCCTCAATAACTACTGGGCCGATTTTAAAAACTTTTCTTGTTTGAAAGGCGTAATATCGGACTGGTGCAAGCCATATAGATTTTGTGAAAATTTGTTTTAGTGCCTATTTTTTGCATTTTCAAACAGAAATTGCTTATCTTTCAATGAATACTTATTGTAAAGCTATTGTTTTGGTGCGTTTGTTACATCTCGCCGTGCTGATTATGAATCTGGTGTTTATTACTATTCGGGTTGTTAAAAATTGCTAATTAGTTAATTAATTAGCTAATTTTTTTAAATTTACAAAGTGCTCCGAAATGAAAAAATCGCACACAGGGATTATATATGACGCTGATCACGAACATGATATTTCTGAAGCTCTAAAACTTAGCCGTTTATGCTAATTAGTTAAGTAATCAATTATTAGCCAAATTAAAAATCACCTTAACATTGCTGATTTTTGGCACTCGGGCGTTTTCGATATCGCTGATCATGGATATGGTGACTTTTAAACTTCTATGATTTTATCGTGTTTGCTAATTAGTTAAATAATTAGGTGATATTACTAATCAATTTGCTAATTTTTTACCTAGCTAGCTTTTTGTAAGGTGGAATTGACGTCAAATGTCTAAAACTTGATACTTAGTATATATAAATTGATTAAATATTTAGTTGAAATACATTGTATATACAAATAAGATATAATATACTTTGACTATTGCTCCGCTCACTTTTTGTAATTTATTACGTTTACTAAGATTTAGTATGGTGTGTATTGTTACCAGTCGTGTAAATAAATTGACGATGTGAGTTGTAAACGCTACCCCGACCGCCATATGGTTCAACTAAACGCACATAGCACGTAACAGCTGGTGTGGTTATTGAAGCCTTGAGAATTCTGTTTTGTTAAAGCCGCATTGTCTTTCATGTATATAATAAGTATTAAAATATTAGCACAATATCATTGGTTTTGTGCAAACTAAAATGCATTTGAAATTCGTGTTTTTCATGTATAGCGTTGACAAGCGTCTTTGTCTTATTACAAAGTGTCATTATTATAAGGCGGAATGACCTAATCAAAATTTTTATTTGGTTTTGGAATTTGTTGTAAAACGTTACGGGTCAATCTGCGTAATGTTATAAAAAGGCAGAGAAATTAGCATGCTGCTTATATACATGCGTTTTACGAGATGCTGCCAGATTCAAATATATTAATCAGTCGTATACATTTTATACAAAAATAGGAAACACTATATATTTTTTATAATTTCAGCGTTCTCACCGCAACAATGCCCGGCGTGAGCGAGCTGACTCCGGACGAGAAGTTCAATCTTATATCTCGTAATCTAGAGGTATAGCAACGTTTTAAGTTACATTAGCAATACGTGAAATGATTTCTGTTAACCTTTATAACTTGTGACTGTGTGCCGAGCTGGCTTGTCTAAAGTGGGGGCCCGGCATTTTCGGTTGTCCCCGGAAAAACGGAGGTGCCCCCGTCAAAAAGTCGGATACCCCCGGCTCAAAGCCCCTGCTGAAAAAAATAAACGTCTAAACGCGACAAAATTCTGCAAATAAATTGGCCCCCCGGCAAAATCCGGCACCCCCGGCAGGTGAGCTGGGGGGGGGCTAAACCCCCGGCTATAATTTCCGAGGTTTGGACTAGCCAGCCAAGTAGCAGGTAGGAAACGCATAAAATATTTTTGGTGTTTCGTGATGTATATTTTTATGGAATTTCTCACATTTCGGCACGCCATTGTGTCTCCGTGCCGTCAAACGAGTGGTATTAATACGTCGTTCACATTAAGATGCGTGCGCTCACTGCACACGGTTACGCGAGAATTGCAGTGGTCGTTACACTGCAGTTGTCGTTACATTGTAATGACAATGGTGTCAGTCGCTACAAGCTTCGTGCAGCAGCTGACATTTCTGAACGATGATTGTGGCGACTATATCAAATAATGTTACACTGCTTGTGACAACATTGTTTAAAGTTGTACGCGCAGTGTAGCCACAACATATATTGACGCACGACGGTGTAACGAAGAATAAAGTCTGCACTGCAACTATAACGAAAACCGTACTAGCTGCACTCGGTGTATCAACAGTTCAGAACTACTATATGTTACGTAAACCCAAATTGTTGAACGCAATGATCTATTCTTAACTTTTGTCATATTCATTTTGAAGAATTATGAATTTTTGTTTTTTTTCGTGGTTGTATTTATATATCATAGATACATGAGGTATTTATCTCGTATATGATGCTGCGTTTCTTACTTAGTCTTGTATATGAATAAATTTTTAACAATAATGCAAGTAACCCATAGGTTAGCAACTTACGTACAACAGAAACATGGGGAATTCAGTTGGTGAAGCCTTTAATGAAATAAAGAATTTAGCAACAATCGATATCAGATTAATGCGAATGTGGTTTAAAAATACACATATCGTTTGCCTTAACGAAACAGCTCGAAACGATCCGAAACAGCTATCTACATATTATTGGTCTTAACTGCTAGGGAATTTACCCTTATGTATTTGCACAAACATTGTAACTCTCGAAATACACAATACGTTGTACAAATCATAATAACTTTCAAATGATGAATCAAAAAATTGCTGTTCGGTAGGTGCATGCAGACATGTACATTTTGGGCACCAATATCAAATTGGAGGGGTCACAAATGTCAAACTTGAGGGGGCACTACTAAAATTTCGGAACACATAATGGCGAGATACCAACTGAACGTAGTGCGTCGACGAACGGATTTGTGCCGAATTTATATCGGCGCAAAACGGTTCCGCAAAAAAAATTTTTTTTTTACGAAAAACAATATGGTTGGTGGGGTCATCTCAAGTTTACTGGTGCAATTGAAAAGTTACATGATATATGTATGAAACGACCCTGACGCGAACAATTCATTATATTAATATACGGAGCGTCTTCAAAAGGCTTTCTCGTTCATAAATTGTTCGTACAATATTGAACAAGCTTTTGCCGTTTGGAATCTCGCAAAGCTACCGAAACACAACGCATGCACAAACGCCCGCAAACCTCTTTACGCAGCGTACGCTGTCACAAATATGTCACTATGTCAAGGAAACGCTTATTAGCTTCATCATTGGACTAAACAAATTTATGGAAATATGGTTTGCTTGTACAAACTGTTTGGGCAGCATAACCGAATCTTCCAAATGCCTTTTTTTCTAAATACTTAGGCCTTGACGAATGGTTTCTTTACGTTTTATCTAACAAACGCGGCGTACGTAGTTTTCAAATGTTGATACATCAGTGTGCAGCTGCTACGATTTCTGTTACAGCCGCAGTGCAGATTTTATTATTCGTTACTTCGTCGTGCGGCAACATATGTTGTCGCTACACTGCGCGTGCAACTTTAAACAATGTGGTTACAAGCAGTGTAACATTAATTGATATAGTCGCTACAAGCATCGTTCAGAAATGTCAGCTGCTGCACGAAGCTTGTAGCGACTGACAACATTGTCAATACAATGTAACGATAACTGCAGTGTAACGACCACTGTGGTTCTCGCGTAAATTAATGGGTGTTACGGTCGACGATTCTGATTTCCAAAACATAGTCTGTTTTCAGTTGTTGGGCGGAGCGAAGCGATGCGTTTTTTTGTCAGGAGGAATATCGGCACCGTCTGTCTACTACTCAATAACTACTCGGCCGGTTAATAAATTTTTTGAAAGGCCTAATATCTTTCAGATGCAAGAGATATGTTTTAGTTAATTAGTTATTCCGTAATTGGCTAACCGTGTTAGCCTATTTTTGCATTTTCAAACAAAAATGGCATATTTTTCAATGAATAATTAGTGTAAAGCTTATATTTTTGTGCGTTTACTATCTCGTCGTGCTGATTACGAATCTGGTGCATATTACTATTCGAGGATGTTAAAAGCATGCTAATTGATTAGTTAATTACGTAATTACTAATTAATTAGTTAATTTCTGAAGAATTTTCAACGTGATCAAAAGTGAAAAAATAGCACACAGAGGTTTTGTATGTCGCTAACCATGAATATGATATTTCTGAAGCTCTAAAACTTGGCCGTATATGCCAATTAGTTAATTTTTTCCAAATTTTAAAATCATCTGATAATTGCTGGTCTTTTGAGATAGGGGGTTTTCGATGTCGCTGATCATAAATATTGAATTTTAAAACTCAACGACTTTATCATATGTGTTAGTTAATTAATTGATATTACTAAATTAGCTAATATTTTAGCTAGCTAGCTATTTGTATGGTGGGTTTGACATCAATTGTTTACAACGTGATTCTTATAAATTTATTAAATGTTTAGTTGAAATACATTATGTACATAAATAAGATATAAAATACTTGGAATATTGCTTCTCTCACTTTTTGTAATTTATTACTTTTACTACCTAAGTTACGTATTTCGTGCAAGGCATTAATAATGATTAAGCTAGATATGATGGTTGATTATCTATACAGTTCGGCATAATTATTTCATATTTTTCAGTTATCAGTAGATTTAGGGTCAATGAACCCGGTTTCTAGAAAATAGTCTGTTTCAGCTGTTTGGTTGTGTATTGCTTTGGGGGCATTTAGAACACTCTGTATAACATTTTTCCGTTGGTTGAATACGATGGTGTGGCCATGGAGAATCCAACGTTATTGTACCATGCCTTTCAGTGGTTTTCGAAGAGTGTCGGCGAACTCACATTACCAAACGGATTTTGTCTGCCATTACTAATTTTCCAGTCTTTCGAAGTGGGAGGGAGGCGATCGAGGTAGCGACTCTTCTTTGGAATACTGCTATCTTTATTGATGAACTTTATATGACATCCGTCTCCGAGGTGGGTAAGCAGTTTCCGCCTGTTATGTGGCTGAGCCCGACTTTGCAACCCCTGTTTGAGAGGCGGCGTCGGAAACCCTATGTTTCTCCGCTGCTAGGTAAGTTATCACAGGCTTTGTGATTCGCAGAATAGGCAGGTTTTCTTAACTTTTATCAGGACAAAATTATAAGGCCTCGTTGGTTTCGGAGGCTTTTGGGTTTCATATACATTAAACACAAAACTTGTTCCTGGTAATTATATACACATAATTATAAGCATAGATTAAACCACGCTCGCTCCATTTCAGCTAATCTTGCGAGAAGCGTGGATTTGTTTAACGTTAATTTTCATTTTAGGAAATCATACACGGAGACAAGATCAAGACAATCCTGCAAACGCGAGATCTCAAAGTTTACTGGGGCACTGCGACGACTGGAAAGCCCCATATTGCTTATTTTGTTCCTATTGCGAAAATCGGAGATTTCCTGAAAGCTGGATGTGAGGTATCTGCTTACTGAAAGCTAGGCGTGATAAACATTATTTTTGAGAGTGTCTGTGAGAGACATATTTCGCATTATATCACAGAATAAATGTAATGTATACCTGCAGATTAGAGGTGAGAGTTTCGTGATTCGGGCCGCGAGGGCCTGTTCCATTTTCGTTCTCGCCGGACTTGCTTCGGGCCTTGTGTGAAAATTTCGGGCCGGAGATTTTCAAAAAAGCCCACAGAAGCTACAAGTAAAGTATAATGTGCGATTAAACTTAAGTAGACCCCGCTAAACATCCTATTTTGCTATTTCCGATGTAGAATCCACATCCATTGTTACGGAACAAATAGGATATTCGATTTGGTTCATTGCTAGCGCAGACTTAGAGATTTGCACTCAGTTTAGGATAGTTAAGTAATACTTTATGGCGTTGAAATAGGATTTGTCTTTGCTTGCGAGCAAATTTAATATACTGTGGCGTCATAAACGGAACGTCCGTATTATTGATCAATTAGTGTTCCTTGTTCAAAACCTTTGTTAATTGAAATCCGACAAAATTATGTTCGCGAACAAATTTGGTATTCACGAACAAATACTAGCATTTTCTGACCGACAAAAAATGTTCGTTAACGAAATTTTTTTACGAAAAGCAAAATGGGATGGTCAGCGAGGTCATTTTAAGTTTAGTTCCGCATAATTTTAATAAAAACAAACGCGCACATTGCACGCGTAACTAAATTATAGCGTATTGCCCTCTAATCGTTGCACTTACTTACATTATTGAGCAGTAAGCGTTTTTTTATAAATTGTTCGTCTTGAATATTTCTTAACAGGCTAGCAACGGCTTTCAATTGAACTGTGGCTACTGACTAGTGCATTGAGTTCGAACCACGATATTTTTCACCGACTTAGCGTGGCGGAAAACGTTTCCCTTGACGCCATACAAAACGCGCAATTCTGTCTATATGAAAGGTTGTGTCAAGTTTATCAATCTGTTAGATAATCCTTTTTCTCATTCCACCGCACCTTAATACATATATAAGACCTAACACATTACACATGGCACATAGTTGTATTTGTCCTTTTGAGCAAAAAATTTGCCGAAATCCATTATCCGAAGATGAATTATTTGTTACAACGATCGACTTGAAATTTCACGATTTTTTTCTAGTATATTCAGTGGAATTTCCGCTCGCTTCGCACGCTCCGTTTGGATAATATCTATTTCTAGTCTACAGTTATTGCGAATTATCATTTTGAACAAAAAATTTGCCGAAATTCATTTATCCGAAGATGAGTTATGTGTTACAGCGATAGGTTTGAATTGTCCCGATTTTTCCTCCTAGTAAAGTCAGTGGAATTTCCGTTCACTTCGCACGCTCCGTTTCGATAATACCCATGTTTAAACCACACTTAGTACATAAATACTTAGTACACTTTGTACATGACATGATAACAATATTAAATAGTAAATAATATATTAAATATTAAATGATACGAATATTATTGAGCGGAGCGAGGCGAAGCCGAGCGAAGCGTTATTATTTTCTGTCTTGGAGTAAAAAGGTCGATGTCCATCCGTTCGTTCGTTCGGTCCGACGAATTTCAAGAACCACTGAACCGATTTAAAAAAACTTTTTTTGTTTGAAAGCCTATCATGTCAGAGTGTGCACCTGATATTTGGGATTAAAAAATTTTAAGTGGTTAATTAGCTAATTAGTTAAGCTTATGCAGCTAAAATAGAGAATTTTGCAATATTTGTGTTATTTATTGAAATTGAATCGTTTCGATCAAACCATTATAGGTTTTTGGGTCGAAAAATTCAAATATAATATTTTTACCACTCAATAGTCAATATTTGAGTTATTAATTGAGTAGCTTGTGCTGTTCTGACACCCAGTGACACAGTAATTATTTTGAATTAATATTGTATATATATTAAAAAGTTTAAGTAATTCATTTGTATGTAATATACTGTTGCTTCTTATTGCTAATGTCCATTTCTATGCGTCTACTGTTTTCTCCACTTTTACTCCAATATTTGGTAAGCCCTATGCCCTATGCAATGTAGAACATCATTGAGTACATTCGTAGTTCCACAGCCCAAGCTCCGCTCACAAATGTAGTTCCACTACCGACTAGTATATTAAATATAAAATTAAATAAATTTTGTTCAAATTTTGACAGTGTTGAACATCGTATAGACTCACCCACAGGCACAACATCACCACAGTAACGACATTATTCACAAGATAGTAAGCGGTTAAGAACTAGGAATTTGGCAACAAAACGCCGTCACTGTTGGCGCTACTCCTGATCTCTTGAATGTTTGGCGGTATTTTGGTTAAAATTTTTATATTACCTGTAGGTTGCATGGTAGGTACATAGCATTATCTATATTATTGCATTTTGAGTTCAGTGAGTATAACGAGTGATAGGAAGAATAGAATTTTCACAAAGTCTGTAGTTATTGTGTTTTCTTTAGGGTGGGACGCGTAACACAACTTCGGATGGGCGGATTAATTCCACGATATACAGTTCATGTAAAAGCATGAAATCTCCTTTATTTGGCGCGAAGGTGGAATCCAATATCTTAGGGTCGTGTGGTGACCGTTCAGAAAAATAACGCTATTTATTAGAGCGTAGTGTAACGTAGTGCAGATTGCGTGTTACAGGGGTGGAAGCTTTTAAATTCCGTCTCTGTGTGTGTGATCGGCCACAACTTGGGAACAACGCACCTGATTTTCATGATCTTGGGCCTATTCGAACCGGCATAGTCGATTTACCGTCTATATCCTCGAGCTTTTTTGATTTGGGGGACTACTTCCGGGGTCAGGGGTCAAAATGTGGGCTTTTACGCCATTTTACTGTTTTAGTACCCTTCACGGAAGCAAAGTTATTTTTATGTTAACCTTCGAATTTTTTCTCTGGTTGGGTTTTATGTTATAGTAAAATGATAAATACCGATGCGTTTTTCTGTTTTTCGATTAAGGCTCCGGTTTTGGAGTTATGGGGTTAGAGGTATATCGCCCTCATAGTTCCTCGACCTAAAATTACAAAATTTGTTCTGACGTCCTGGGCGGCTTAAAAGTTTCACTTGGGGGTTTTCAGGCATGGGAAATTCATTGTCGGTGTTGGTTTTACACCGCGACCAATGTTTCATAAGTCGGAACTATCGTGCCCCCTTGGTTCGCGGTCACAGGGCAAAATGAGAGTTTTTTCCTATTTTAGTACCCTTCACGGAAGCATGGTTATTTTTATCTTAACATTCAAATTTTTTCTGTGTTTGGTTCTTTTTCATAGTGAAATGATAAATTCCGATGCCACTTTTTTGTTCTTCGATTAAGGCTCCGGGTCTGGAGTTATGTGGTTTGAGGAATGGCACCCTCGTGGCTCATCGACCTAAAATTTTATAATTTATTCCGACATCCTTGGCGGCTGAGAAGTTTCACTTGGGGGTTTTTGGGCATGGGAAACTGCCGGTGTTGGTTTTGCTGTACATGATTTCATGGGTATGGGGTGTGGCGCCCGTATTGTTCATCGATCCAAAATTGTCAATTTTATTGTGACGTCTTGGGAGGCTCATAGCTTGCACTTGGGAGTTTTCGGGCATGGGAAATTTATTGCCCCTAAGTTCCGGGGTCAGCGGACAAAATGAAGGTTTTTACCATATTTTAGTACCCTTCAAGGAACCAAGGTTATTTTTATCTTAGCTATCGATTTTTTCTGGTTGGTTTTATTTCATAGTAAAATGATAAATGCCGATGTCTTTTTGTCTTGCGATTAAGACTCCGGTTCATGGGCTTTGAAATGTAGCACCCTCGTGATTCCTCGACCCATCTGACGTCCTGGACGGCTGAAAATTTTCACTTGGGGGTTTTCGGGCATTGGAAACTTATTGCCACTGTTAATTTTGCTCTAACTTGTGCGGCATTGTGTGGTATCGACATATAGCATATCGACGTATGTTATCGAGAGCTGATTGGCAGTGCATGAAAAAGGCGTAGGTGTACCTATGCTTCACTACGTTCTGCAATCTCGATAGATTTACTAGTTTTATCTCGACAACCGGTGTAGATATCGTGGCTTCTCCATTGGCTGAAAATTTTGGCAGGGGACATGAGCTGGGAGGGGGGAAGGGGGATTGGGTTGAAACTGTGGGTGCCAAATTTTACCAGTGGATGTGTACTGGGGTCGAAATTTAAAAATTTTCAAAAATTGACATTTTTTTAGAGAAAAACGGTGGAATTAAATATGCTCAGAAACGGTTCAAATACGTCTTTATTGAGGGTAAAAACAACTTTTGAACCATTTTTTTGCTCACATTAATAAAATTTGTAACTTCGGAAAGATATTTTTGTAAAAAAATTTGTCAATTTTTTATGTCATCTAAGGAGTGCTTTTACCGAGGGGAAGCCAAAAATTTTGCCAAGGGCTTTTCGCAGTTGGTAGCCAAAATCTTGGCAGGGGTGCGCTCGTTTTCTGCCAGGGAGCATCGTAAAAGCCAGACCCCCACCCCAACTTTGGAGAGGGCAGATATTTGAGTCAAACCAGGCTCATTTTGTGAGCAAACAATGCTCGATAAATGCAATAATGTATTGCTACATTGCTGCTTTACGACAGTCACTTGCCCAGATTTTGTTTTTGTGTATTTTGCTGTGTAAATACACAATGTGAAAAAAGTTACACAGTCAGAACAAAATTTACACAATTTACACCCCTCTGATATTTGCTTGAATTATAGCAGGTATGCTTAAAATTGGCAAATGCACTAGCTTGCCACTTCAGTACGTATGCTGAAAACTTGGCAAGAATTTGGAAACATTAAATTTCATGCTCTTGTATTCTTATTTTCTTCATACTACAAGCGTAAAATCGTAGATGTGTATACTGTAGCTCAAATAATAATTGTCAACTATTGGGGGTGTATTTTTATAGCAATATCCAATTATATGTATATATGTACAAAGATATTGTATATATATGGCAAATATTTGAAATACACACCATGGAGGAATTTTACACAATGAGTGAACGTTTTACACAAAATTTAAAACGCACATTTTTGCAAAAAGAAAATCATGTGCCAGTAGTCTGTATACCAAGATCAGAAAAAGCAGAAACATTCACTTTAGGTCATTTAGATAACCAGTGAGTATTAGCTATATTATACATTTTAAAATTCATAACTTAACATTTATCAGGGGATAACGTAACGTAGTTGTACACTCTGCAGGTCTACCTAAATCATATCGCGCTTAGCGTAATATTATGTAGCCAGCGTTATGCGCAAATGGAAGTTTCGCGTTATCTGCAAATTACTTGAGAAAAAGTCTTCATAACCTTACGTTTAGTCCATTAATGTAAGCCAAGACAAATTTCAGACTCACAGAGTTACCAATCGGTACCCCATAAGTAACTGCACCTTTATTTAATTTCGCGTTATCGGTGGAGATAAATATTATACTACACTATCTAAGCTAAAAATGCCCATATCATCTTCTTTGTTTTGAAATTGTAAATTTCATTATGATTTAGGACTTGGTAATTTAGGTTATTGTTTATGGGTTATGTTCACAGCTGATTGCAATCTGCACAGTTTCGATGCAGAATAAGGGCGCGAAAACACTGCTCTGTTCAAACTCAGAGTACGTGTTTCTGTTATATCTTTGCAATAATCGATCAGGTTTATAACTCATTTGTTTATATATTTTGGTACATTAGTGATAGACTATCTATCTTGTGGTCATTGTTAGATTTGTTCAACGGCAACACATTAGATCATTGCAGGGATATTTTATTCGTCATAAGATTTGAAGCTAAGGCTTGATTGCTGTATGGTTTTGAATAAAATCCGTGTAAAGCTTATACATAGGTTATACAATTGCATTCAGTTTAGGTGACAATCCTGCTGGCTGATCTTCATGCTTATCTTGACAACATGAAATCAACATGGGATTTGTTGGTGAAACGAACGCTTTACTACGAAACCGTCATTAAATTAATGCTTTCGTCGCTTGGTGTTTCCATTGAAAAGCTGCGATTTGTCCGTGGCACTGAGTACCAACTTAGCCTGTAAGATACTTTCTTAATTTTGACCACATGAATCTTGTGGTCAACGCTATGTGGAAAAGTTAATCAATACTACAAAATCAGAGGATCAAGGTTACTTTCAGCAACATCTACGAGTGGTCAAATTAACGAACCTTCTCATTTGCACGGGTTAGTATTAAGCTGAGAATCATGATTGCCTCAAACCGAATGGCCTTCCTCCGTTTTACAAGTCCCCCGGTTTGGTGCTCCCCTCCCCCGAATCAACCCTCTATGAATTTTGAATCTGTGTGCTTCTGGAATGATGGCCTCGGTCTTCGGAAGAGGTGAAGAATCAACTGCCGGATCAGGCATTATGAATATATTGTGACTTTGAAAATATGTTGTATGAGTAAATAAATTACAGTGTAATATGATTGAATTCGGAGTGTAGTGATTGAAACGAGCGAAGCAATGAATTCTTACTAGCCGTATAGGTAGTGAAATTAGTTAATGTCCGTTATATATTTTTATGATAACACGCATAACTCAACTTTCGATGGGTTATGTTAAGTTCAGGCGATTATTTAGTTGAAAGTTTGACACCTCTGTCGTTTGTTTGTTGCGAAGATCGATTCCCTCATCTTCGACCCCCTCCCCCGAAAAAGCGCTTTAAAGCGATTCGGGACGGGTCTCGAAAGTACTCGAAAAATCACGTTATTTATTGTATATTGACAACAGATGTAGATATCTGGGTCAAATTTGGCTTATTTTTAAAGCAAATAAATCTTTATAAAGCTGTACATAATGTTTTACTGCGCTGCTCTGTGAGAATATGGGATTTCGGTCAAAATGGCTTCTAAAGTGGTTCCATGAAGCCATACATACACGAAAACGGCAACATCGTAGTAACTGCTGGGGCTATATGGGTATTATTGGTGCCATTTTGTAAGTCAATGATGTTCTTACACTCCTACAATCTTCGCAGCTCCTACACTGATTTCGTTGACGCTACCAACAAATACGAGAGCACCGTATTCGAAAAATTAATGCTAGCGAATGGTATGGTGGTGATTTTGAAACTTTAATATATTAAATTCTATTGTATTTATTGTATAATTTCAGCGACTACACCAAAGATGTTTACCGGTTGTCCAGCCTTGTGTCGGAACACGACGCACGGAAGGCGGGCGCTGAGGTAGTCAAGCAAGTGGAAAGCCCGCTCTTGAGTGGTTTGCTCTATCCGGGTCTTCAGGTTAGTTCAGCAGTAACTAATAATGATGATTTGGATAAAGCCACGGACGTTTTTTATTGCGATATCATACTATCCAAGAAAGGACTGTTAAATTTTTGAGCTATATCAGCCTATGGAACCATTGAAAGAATCGTGTTTATTTGCCTAATCACTCCGGTTTTATAAACGGTAAAGTAGAAAATCATCTTTCAGTTGCATAGTTTTTGTTTTGTTGTAGAGAGATCGGTATTCACTTGTTTATACTACATGTTTTATTTTTGACATTTTTATATTTTCCAGTATGGATTTAGTGACTGGGCGGGACCATTAGGCTAACAACTTCGTCGTAGGATCGGTAACATACATGTTTTATTGGTACGCAAGGGATATTCGTTATTGTTTCTGTGTGTTGAGTCGTTGAGTAAACTTTGCATCAAAATACTTTTTACCTCTCATTTTCTAGGTGCGGCGTCAATTTATAGAGGTATAAATACAACGAGAAAATGATTCCAAATAGCTTATTTATCAGGATGTAGTTATAATACTAGTTGTTGATAAAAACTGAAGAAGAACGGGACTTCCGTCCCTATCACCTAAACCCTCCGAACTTAGTTGTGACCTAACTGCCTACTCTCGGCGGTTTGTTACCCTGTTTCCAGGTGGAGTCGTCGTGTTTCCACGCATCTTTCCTAGCCCCAGCTTTTGGCATGGGGTACAATTTTTTCAAAAATGCTGACACTGATTTCTTTGAGTACAGCAACAAACATGATCAGATATTCAATCAAGATAACATCTGTGCTGCAATGTTTTTGCTGTTTAATGCTGCCTCTACCGCGTGGGGCATCATAGAGACGCAAGAGATAGCATAATGCATCGTTTGTAATGATTAAGTTTAATTGTAATTGCTGCTAGTTTTCTTGATCTTGTAGTTCACTATGTGTGACTAAATTAATGCTGTTAACCTAAGATTTATTCACGTGCTCGTCTGTTCCTCGACTACATAGCGATCTACTGTAACGAATTGGTCAAGTTGAAAACACTTTTTACTTTTGGAAGCAGTGGTAGACGCGTAAAATCTTGCAAACGCAGCGCTTGACGATAACCGTAATTTTAATGTAAACTGTTTAAATATATTAATACTGTTGTTGAAAACCACAAGTGGACCAGACTGGGTAAAATGTGTGCGAACCGGTCTATATGCTCGGACCAGTTTTATTGGATTTCTACTTGTTGCATCCGCTCACGTTATCGGACTGTTGTTAGGTAGTTTAACAACTAAGTACAGTCATCGTTATTTGTGGATCGGCTTTTAAATGAGATTTCATTGTTTTGCTGAATTTTCATGGCACAGGTTGTAAACTAGATTTAGTTATAGCCTAAACAGTTGCTATCAAAGACAATTTTATTATAGGCTTTAGATGAGCAATATCTCGGCGTCGACGCCCAGTTTGGCGGGATCGATCAACGCAAAATTTTCGTTTTTGCCGAAAAAGTGAGGTTGTATTACTGTAATGATGGCTTTCAGGTGCTTTGGTGGGAAATAAGTATAGCTTTTCTAGTATTCGTACCTAACATTTTGTATGTGAGTCGTATGGTGTGCTGGTTTTGGAGCCAAATTTAAGACAGTGTTCTTTATTCATTTCAATTCAATTTAAGAGTGATATTACCTATTTAGGTAGGTAAATAAGTAACAACGTAATGTGCAAGGTTTTCGGATGCGATTACGCCTGACTTTGCCTAAGGAGTAGTGTATAGTTACATTGACAAAACAACAATTACTATAGTGAACATAGTGACCACTTAAATCCAGGTTGCTTTTGTCCCAAGTATTTTCTGGCATTTAACGATTGAAAACTGTTGTGATGCGGATATCAGCAAGTACGGAATATTTAGCTTCCGTCCGATTATGTTGTCTTTTTGTGCCTAATATGAAGGTTAGATTAGAAAGGGACTACTGTGACAAATAATTGAAACGGAGATAGTGAAGCGAGCAGAGTTTCTACTGAGGTTGCTAGGGGAAAATCGGAAAAAATTTTTGTCTGTCGTTGTGATTCATAACTCATTTTCGGATGGACGAATTTCGACAATTATTTTGTTCGATAACAAAAATGATGACGATGTACCGTTTAGTTGAACCACAATATGTCCTACCCCATCTTCCGGGTCAAAACAGCAAAAACAGGTTTTTAAGGGTTCTTCGTCAAATGTGGCCATAAGGGTAATAGTATTTCGCAGCCCATATCTCGCGACACAGGCTTATATCTTATATTATATATCATATCTTATAACCATATCTTCGTATCGAAAAATAGAGATCTACAGACAGAATCAATCGAGATCAATCATCGAGACCTAAACTATGCTCACCATAACTTTTTGTGGGACCACTCTCTGGGCTGCTGTGGGCCCGAATGTGGTTCATCGACCTTTTGCCAGAAATAGTAATTTTTCAAATTTCGCCTTGTTATTGCTTGTTTTTACATTACAGTGAGTACTTATTACATTATCAAGCACGCTAGATACGATGGTTTTGCTATCTAGAGCCCAACTTTACTCTATTCCCTTTAATAGGATTTCAATATTGTTTTACGGTCGACGAACCCGTGCGGATTTCCAAAACGCTGTTCGTTTTCATTTGTCTGGTTATGTATGACGTGCAGGGCATCAAGAATAGTCTATATATATTTCCTAAAGCTTACAGCAATAATTAGGATATCTAGAGTGCAGCGGTGATATTTTTGCGTTTTCATAATTTTTTAACGGTTTTAGGGTCAATGAACCCGATTTCCAGAAAATAGTCGGTCTTCAGTAGTTTAGTTCATGGTATCAAAAACAGTTTGTACAGAGAATTTTCGGTATGCCGAGAACAATGATTTGGTTATCTAGAGTGCAGCGTGCATATTTCATAGGTTTTCAATGGTTTTAGGGTTAATGAACCTAACCTCCAGAATATAGTCCGGCTTCAGTTGTTATATTCTGTTGTATTACGTACAGGTCGTCAAGAATTGTCTATATAGGTTTTCCGGGTGGCTGATTACAATTATTGTTTGGTTATATAGAGATCAGCTCAAATACTTGATGCGTCTTCGGCTGTTCTCGATAGATTTATGGTCAACGAGGTTTTAGAATTTTGTATGGGTTCAGGGTTCGGGAGGTTTTAGTGGGGTATATACATCACCCACAGCCTGTTACTAGTTTCTTCAAATTTGTGAATTGGGGCCAGGCAAGGGCATAGCTGGGGGGTTGGGGGGTCGCGACCCCGCCCCCTTTTTGTTTCAACCCCAAACAAAAATTTTTTGGAATGATTCCGGTTGAAAACCATGTCGGAAATTGTCCTAAAACTAGCCTCTCTCGCACTAGAAAACAATTACTTCCAACTGTATTTTTGACCCAACTTCACATTTTTGTATAAAAATTCGCTATTTTGGCAACTGTTGCATTTTTACTTATTTACAGCGTACGTAATATACCAGTTCTTATTCTGAACTAAGCATTTCATTGAAACTTTCTCCGCTCGTACACGGTTAACTCGTAGAAATGTGCATCACTGAATGACCTGCCTCCTGAACCTCGCCTTCACATTTCTGAGCGCGACCCCTTTTTTTAGGTACCCACTGTGGGCCGTGACCCACCCTCCCCCTTTCGAAATTCCTGGCAACGCCTTGAGGCCAGGAGTCTCCTTTCAACCTTAAAACTTGAGCCATACGTATTGAAAGGCTCACAATAATTGTTTATGGGCTCTCATAAGTCCTGTTTTTACAAAAATATCTTTGAAAATTCTAGGCTGTTCCGCATTTTTCGACCCCTTAGAAGTGGGTGCCACCTGCTGGTGCTCAACCTTTTCAGAGATGTTTAAAATTTTGTATTGTGCGATTATTTAGCTAGCGATGCATTTGGGATATTATTGCAGAACTAGCGCTTGTTGATAGATTTTGTTGACCGATATGAATATGGACTAAATATAAGGTTATTGTAAGACAACCGGGATTTCGCAACGTTTTGTAACGTCCTCAGTTGCGAATAGTACAGAGAAGCGCAAAAAGTGCATATACTGAATGATTATTTTATAATACGTATAATAGTATTAATATATTGCGGTTTTTCATTCGAATTTTTCGTGCAAAGCAGCTCACACTTGAGATAAAAAAATAAAATGTTGTCGCGTCTCTGTAGTGTAAATTATTGTGAGACTATTTCTCAACCACTCACGCGTTAGTATTGCTTTTGTGCTTTGAGTAGTATTATAATTCCTGTATTAGAGAGGCGAGTGTGTTGTTAAGAAATAATAAGAACGTAGTGGAGATTGTGTGTTGCAGGGGTGAAAGTTTTTAAATTCCGTCATTGTGTGTGTGTGATCGGCCATAATTCAGGAACGACTTAACCGATTTTCATGATCTTGGGCTCATTCGTACCGGTATACTCGATTTACCATGTACTTTCCGGAATGATTTGGGATCTTGTTCCGGTGTCAGGGGTCAAAATATGTTTATGTCTCATTTTAGTAACCTTCACGGAAGCAAGGTTATTTTTTTATTAACTTTCGAATTTTTTTCTGGTTGGTTTTAGTTCACAGTAAAATGATAAATGCCGATGCACTTTTGTTTTTCGATTAAAGCTCCGGTTCTGGATTTATGGGGTTTTAGATACGGGGGTATGGCTTTCCATAGTTCCTCGATCCAAAATTCTAAATTTTTTTTCTGACGTCCTGGGCGATTAAAACGTTTCACTTATGGTTTTCGGGCGTGAAAAACTCATTGACGGTGGTGGTTTTGCTGTCTGGCATATGGTTTCAATGGTACAGGGCTATAGCGCCTCATGGTTCGTGGCCAGAGGTCAAAATTAGGGGTTTTACCCCATTTAAGTGTCCTTCACGGAAGCAAGGTTGCTTTTATCTTAACTTTCGGATTTTTTCTCTGGTTGGGTTTATTTCATAGTAAAATGATAAATACCGATGCTCATTTTTTGTTTTTCGATAAGGCTTCGGTTCTAGAGTTATGTGGTTTGAGGTGTGGCACACCCTCATGGTTCTTCGACCCAAAATTCGAAACTTTGTTCTGACGTCCTGGACGGCTGAAAAGCTTCACTTGGGAAGTTTCGGGCATGGGGAACTCATTACCGATGTTGGTTTTGCTCTAAGACTCATAGTTCCATGGGTTCGGGGGCATGGCGCTCCCATGGTTACTCGACCCAAAATTCCTAATTTTATTGTCACACACTGGGAGGTGACTAGCACTTGGGGGTTGTCGGGCATGGGAAACTTATGACCGGTGTTAGTTTTGTTCTAACTTGTGCGGTATTGTGTAATATCCACATATAGCATATCGACGTTGGTATCGAGAGCTGATTGGCTGTGCACGCAAAAGGCGTACGTGTACATGTCGCTTCACTACGTTCTGCAGTCTTGATAGAGTTACTAGTAGATTTGAAATGGATCGTCTAGAAAACGTGTAGTTGTTATCAAGCTGTTTTGCACTGGCGTAAAAATTGCGTAGTCTCAGAGATACAAAGTAATAGGTTTTATAATATTGTTGTTGTTGGTTTTTCCATTCGCTAATTTTGCATGGGGTAGGCATGAACCACGGTGGTGCCAGATTTTGTTCTGAGAAAGTTGGGCATCGAAACATAAACATCTTCTAAATAAAGCGTTTTTTTTTGTAATAATTTGTGTCAGCAACGTTTCTGTAGAATTTAAAAGCAAGTTTTAAACGTACTTCATTTATATCCAATTGTTAACTTCAAAACAGGCTTTTGTTAAAAGGTTTTTGTCCAAGTTTTTTTTAACGTCACCTGTATAATGTTTTTACCGGGGAGGAGAAAAAGTTTTGCCAAAGGGCGTGAATCGAGGAGAGCGAAAATGTTAACGCCCCACCTATCACTTCTCTTCAATTTGGTGTAGCCTATATTAATATCATCAGAGCAATATGTGATAAATCGTTGATCCAGATTTTAATGGAAGGAATAAAAGTTATCCTATAAGGCTAAAAAGTTTGGATCATTATTACACGGGCAATAATTTTAGGTGCAGCACGGAGTTGTAGCGCCTTGAAATTTGCAAAGTCATGATGTGTTATAAGTCGTGATGCATCTTGTACAAATTTTTGTCCAGCAGTGTACCAAATTCTTTGAGGATTGTTTGTAGAGACAATTTTAACTTACATCATGTTTGGAGGAATGTTATCGTAACTCATGTAGTGGAATATAGATGGTGTTTCTGGAACAGCGTTATATATGACAAATGTTACACAACGTATTATGATTGCCATATTTGGCAATCGAATCGCATCGTGTCACATTTGTCATATTATGGCAAATTATGAATCAAGAGCAGCCTTATATGATAAATGTAACAGAACATGTCAAATTTGCCATGTTTGTTAGTTGTGCAAAAGGCTTATATCTCAAATATACTATGATATTTTAAATTGACCATGTATGTTATTTATAGCCCGCCGTTGTTTGCTTAGAACAGTTCAGGAACGATCTAACATTGGATGTTGGTGTTATGTAGTGAGCAAAAACGTTTATTGCACAATTATACATACATTATACTTAACTGTTTACTGTAGTAATATTAAAGCAAACAAAATGAAGCTTATTGTTTGTATCGCTCATAATCTTTCTAGATGATGAAATATGTTCAAAATCAAAGAACTGTGCTGAACATTATCTTGTTGCCAATACGCGATAAAGCCTTACTGACTGGTATTTAAACTCCGCATTATTAATTTGATGCTAACGCGCAGCTACCACAAGTTACCAAAATAATCTTAAATACTATTAATACGCTTTAATATAACATTCATCCTACATGAGCGTGACATAGTAACTCTATACGTTTGTTTTACTTATAACATAGTGGAATAGGTTAGGTTTTATTTGAAAGGATACCAAGAAGCCCTGAGATTAGTGTGTGCCATTTAAATCGTAAAAGTGTAAAGTGTAAATCGTTTCATTCAGTTCTAATTAAACTTTAGTCCATATCGTACAGAAATGGTTCTTATACAATCTTTACATGCTACATTTGATGCAAAACAGAAATTTGAAGCGAAAGCGTCACAAAGATATCTAGGAATAGTCAATATTGCTAAAACATTTATACATTTTAGACGTAGCTGCAACTCCATCGATCCAGCAATATTCATACTAAATATCACAGTAGTTTAGAAGAAAACGCTTCCGTTATTTTGTAATGCTTGCTCAATCAGATTCGTATTACTGTCGGTTTCAAAATGAAAATCGTAGATTTCACAGTTTGTTATGATTATGAACAAAGTTTCGTGGGGTTTTATTATTATTATGATTATACCAAAACAGCTGTTTTAGCTCAAGCAGAAATATATTGCAGAAAGTATTGTGCTGATTTGCTTGATGCACTCGTGTTGTGGTATGATATTACGGTATATATAAACGCGAAGGTCAAGTCTGTAACTTAATTATGCTGCGTGATCGCTCCTTGCAAGTTTACAATAAAGCAAGAGTGCTATGCTAGCTTATATATGATATCAGAATCATTTAATAAAAATATTTCACAAAAGCATCATGATATAATTATGTAATCTAAATAGTCAAGCAGCAGTGAACAAGAATATTTCGTTTCTGTCATGTCATTACAAAACAGACTATAAAACGGCAGAATAAAAAGCATTATTATTCAATTTGAATAGATCTGTTTTTTGTTCTACCGTTTTATAGTCTGTTACAGTTACCTATAAAGGACTGATGAAAATGTATTATACAAGTGAAGTCAAAAGAGCAGTCGCATAGTACATGCGTATAAAACTAAAATTATATATTATGTACATTTTGCACGACACTACCGTTATGAAGGCTATGTTCAAAAAGCTATCATCATTACAAAATATTACATTATTTCCATATTTTATTGAAGCAGGTGTAATGCAGTGGCACGCGGCGTGGAAGAATGGTTAACAGTGCCAAGTTGTGCTAACTTATCTAACAATGAAAAAAATTCCAACTATATAATGTTGCACAATAAATGAAATATAATTTTTCTTTGCAAACGCAATAAAAACCAAATTAAAAGTCTTAAGTAAGTGAATCTATTTTATAATACAAATTCAAATATATATTTAACTGTTGCCGGCTGGCCAAATACATCGATATATATTGTATCATAGTATTGATACATCATGATAAGTATGTCGATTGCGGTAACTGAAATGTTTTCAAAATTACTGGTTTAATGCGAAGATATTCATGTGCATACCCTAACATTACGCTTTCGTTAATGTATAACGGAAAAACTGAAATTTTTGTTTCAATGTATATGAAAACAGGCGATGAGATTCAATATCAATGACTCGACGCTGAAGCATTATCTTAGCTTTGTTTCAGTACTGTATGACATATGGAAACAAATCTTAAATGTGTTGTAAATATTTTACATGTTTCACTGCGAAATTTGAAAGCTTAAATAAAATATCTAGGTTTTTTTGTGTGCACAAAATTGCAAACAGATTATTATGTCTGTAATATAACAATTCTGAAACTTAATAAATAGAAATTCTCACATTATTTGCGTTAGTAAAATTATTGCGATATTGTTTGCTAATTCCTGTCTAAGAAACAAACTATTGCAGTTTTGCAGTGTACATGTTATAAAATTTGTAGCGCGAATGTCGTTAAAACTTTGAGAAAAACATTATACTCCCTCATTAGTGATTTTGAGAATAATACAGCTGCATGAGCTATGAGATATTGTCGAACACATTTACATAGCTAGTCCATGTACACAGCTACGTATATTACGCTTTTTGTATACGCGTTAATATGCGCTGAAAAGCTTGAAAATGGTTTCTGTGTAAAATATTTATAATGATAGATACTAATGTTCTAGGACTTATACTGGAAGAGTTGATAGATATGTACTTTTGCCTAAAAATTGCTATGGCGCGCTTTTGGACAATTGAAATTCAGCGTTACGCTGTTTGCGAAGACATTGCTCTGCCATTTTGCGCTCGCAAAAATTCAGTTAACATTACTTAAATTTTTGATAACGAAATTTTATCGTATTTGAATTAGATTTTGTTCGTGACAAAATTTAAAGCAACAGTAACATCACAAACAAATTGTTCCTATAAGTAAACTCATTGTTTCAACTTAGCTAATTCTCGGTTAGCGAAAAACGCAACGAAATTCAGCAGTTTTTCTGTAGCGAGAATTGATTATTAGATATCGGTTTTTTACGAAATAGGGTAGATGATAGCTAGAGATAGTTAACCTTACACTTGCGCATTATACTTGATATCTCGACTAGCCTCTTTAATTATCAATGACAACAACATCGCATGGTGAGCATATAACTTTTGAAATAGATTCTATCACACGTAGTATTTAACCTTCATTGTTAAAATATTTTAACGCAAACACGAGAATCAATACATTTGTTACCGTATGCATCATTAAGCGAAAGTTTGGAGAGCCAATTGGTAATTTTTATGCGCAAATTATACCAAACATACCTACAGTTATTTTAAAACACTGTTTTAGTAATGACTTTTTGTTACTATATAAGCAAATCAATAACTTGATCGGTTTAATTTCACATATTTCAGCTGCGCTGTCATCATGTGAGAATCTGCTAAAGAATGAAAAATATCTCGTCATAGGTGGTGACAATCCCCAAATTTTCGCTCAATTCTGCAGTGGCCAGACCGCTCTGTCAAACTTTCGACCGTCTCCAATGTCACGTTGGGGTATTAAAGTACCGAAGTCTGCAGCATTACATTGAAGCACAAACACTATTTTATGAAGAGGAATGACTTGTGCAATTTTGTAATGCAAACGTATTCTCCGCGAAAGTGCTGCGAAATAATGGCGCGAGTTTCACAAAATTTACATGGCGGTTGTGGAAAAACCCACGCTTAAACATTTACTATCAAAATTTTCTCAAAATTCTGACCATCGCGATACACTGATTGCTCCTGGCAATGCAGTATTAATGTGCACCTGTTCCAACGATTTGATTCTTGGCGGCGGCTTTCTAATCAGTCACGATGACTCAACATTTGTTGAAAATGTAAATATATCTGCAGTTTCGTGAAAATTCACTTTTCCACATTTTGTGATTTTGGGGCGCTGTGGGTTTAAAGGTTCTGTTGATCGTTGGGTGATTGGAATAACACAACTGTTTATTGTTCCGTGCTAGAACTTGATGTGACACTCCGATTACGGACGTCACAGCCAGACGAGTTATCGCCCGCGGTATGAGGATGCACTAGCACGTCCGTTTACAGACGTGTGTTCGATCCCGTCCTTCGAAGACGAGATGCAAGTAATAGATGGTTGTAGCGTCCTACGCAGACGGAACACAATTATGCCCGATAGTTTATTGTGTAAAATAAAATAATTGCTGAACCATTAAACAAATAAGTGACGGATACTGCTCAACAACTGCGAAGACTAAAAAACCAGTTCTTCTGCCACACTTATATATCGGACATAGAACCAAGATCGTCACAACATTCTATTCTAGTAGAATTTTAACATTTTAAATATTTAATCAAAAATAAGGCCTGAAATGTGTTCTTGAAACAAGATTTTATAATGTTATGTTGTCTGAAAAGATTTTAAAATAATATATAAAGATTTTAGCCCAGATTGCTATGATCATTCAACCTCTACATGAAAACACAAAAACACAACACCGTCTTGTACTAATAATAATAGAAATAATAATAAAATACAAGCCGTATTCGCTTCTCTGCATGGCTTCCCCTGGTATGTGGTGTGACCCCACACCGTACTAAATTACATTTTGCTGCGTTTACGAGTTTTTATTTATGATTGACGACTATATATTTTTCTTGAATTGATGATATAAACAGCGTAAATCGATCAGACGTAACAAGTGTTCATGACGTAGAGTAAAAGCTATTGCTTCGTACTTTTGTATATGAAATGAAGGCATAGATGTTGACGAATATGTATAGCTGAAAATGTATATTGAAAGCAAAACAGCAGTCGGCAAAGTGTTGTTGAAATTAATTGTAGATATAGCGGGTATTGTTGGTTATTAAATAGCACGAAATAAACAAAATGTTTGCAGTGATGTATACAAGTCAACAAGGGGATTTTGACACTTATGGTTAATATAATAATCGTTAAATGAGTTTTTGTTATTCATTATTTAGCAAAATATTTTGCCGCCTAAACATGGAACTGAGATCCGTTGTCCGGGGTGTTGCAAACATATTTGTGTTGTAGATGATGTTTATGACGCATTCGTTTCTTCAACAATGCTCCGGCACCCATCTTCTTTCTTTTTATATGTAGCTGTTTCCTCCCACTGTCGATTGCGTTCGGATAGCTTTTACAATAGCCGTTGAATGTGTTTCGTTAGCATGTCGTCGGGACTGTCTGACGGACTTCTGCAATTGGTGTGGTTGATCTTGCATGGCTATATATTGATTTTGCTGTTGTTGGCGTTGCGGTTTGCCCTTATACTGATACTCCGGCTATGTCTGTTTTCCTGTGTGAGCTAGTCCAGAACAAACGGTTGGCTTATAACTGACGCAAAGTTCAACTTCAGGTGTCGCTTTACGTCGAAACAGGTTAACACTATTTTAAGCAAATGCCGGAAGTGATACTCAGACGTATCGACATTAGGCTGCCAATGCGGAATGCGTCGATCAAGAGTTGTATCGTCTGCCGGCTTTTCTAGCTATATAATTTTAGGTTTTCTGATGCAGCTCATCTCAGTTTGAGTACCTACGACCACATACTACACTTCCGCTTCCGTCAACTGGTTGTTACTGCACTTCCTATTATGTTTCTTCCTATTGTGTTTGTTTCCAAACGGTGCGTTGCTTGGATTTTTCTTTTTCGTTCACCATAATATCTATTATGCTTGCAATCTTTTTTACGCTTGCGCTCACTTCGGCATTATTATCAACATATTCCTCAATGGATTTCGTTATACTCTTATACGCCCATTGTAGCCGATTGTGATCTACGCCTGGCGGTGTAGGCAAGTATCCAACGATTAACGGATTTGTAAAACGGAGCTTGTAAATCGTAGACGTTGTTTACGTAGTGTACCATTACTTTTAGTTATATCTGTAGCGGTTTTTACCTTCTCTGTCGAATTGTGCATCAAATGATTAGCATATACGTATCTGCTTCGACATTGCCGTAACATTCGCTGTCATATTTGTTAATAGATGTGCTGTCAGTTGTGTCGCTAGCGTCTATAGGTGTCGTAGGTTGCAGTGTTAGATCCATTAAGCTATCGATATCGTCGTCATCCAGCAATATAACGCCCGATTCAATTATATCATTGTCTTCGCATTCCATTGTAAAAATTTTCGTTTTCAATACGTTATACGATGTAAGCTTGTATACGGTGTATATTATTATGTAACTAAGCTAATAAACATAAATCATTACAAGGATTAATTATTATTACTTCGATACGCGTATATATGAGCTGCACATACGTATAAAGAAAATAACGAAACAAAATTTAAGCTGGCTATTAAGAGTATATAACAGTATCACGAAACTGTAGAATCAAATTTTGCGAGGGCGCAAATTGTAACGTTGCATTCCTGACTTATCCATTGCTTCTGTATCAAGCCTTTTACTAGATGTAGAACAATTGTTATTAAAATGTGAAATGCGCCTGACTTGTTTATTTTTTCAGTGTCCTGGTCTTCTTTATACTTATATCTAGTATCATGGCTTAGATATTTGTAACCTTTATCTTGTTTACTATGCTCTGAACTACTCTGTGTTTCAGTCAGGTGACCATTTGTCGCAATCGCGAGCTTCGTGATCACAGGGTAATGTATCCTCTTCATTCCATTCCACACTTGCTCGCTGTTGCCGATGAGCCTTTGACAGTCGCTTAAGACGTCTAACGTTAATCCCGCTTTGCCTGACACATCGCAGATTTAACAAGTGGCTCTATGTGAGTACCTGTTCCGTCGTCAGACATTTTATCGATGCGATAGGGACTGTGCCATGGCCAGTATATTTTCTTAGACTTCCCACGTGCCACAACTGGAACATGCAAATAAACTTGGTCACCTTGGAGAAGTGGCAGTTTGCTTATCTTCTTGTCGTTATTTCTTTTCTGGGCTATCTGCGTGCTGTAACTTCGTGCTCAGGTTCGATGCATCATCATCTAAACTCACACAGATGCTCGTTGCTTTATTAAGCACCAAATCCAGCGGCGACACTGGGTCTTTGCCAAAGTTTAAGTAAAATGGTGTTTCATTGATTGACTCATGAATACTACTGCGACAGGCGAAGCAAATATATGGCAGTATGTTATCCCAGTTGGTTTGATCGCTGTTCATGTGCAAGTTTATCATGGTTTCCATGGTACGATTAAGTCTTTCAACGATGCCGTCGCATGATGAATGATAAGCTGTCGTGTTGAGTTTTCGAATCCTTACCTCCTGCATTACCGTAGACATTACATTGGCAACTTGGTCGCTCAGAAAACATCCAGGTACGCCAAATCTGCAAATGGTATTCTCAACAAACACCTGCGCGATACTGGTTGCTTTCGTATCTTGTAGAGCGAAACATTCCACCCACTCAGTGAAGTTGTCCATGAAGACAATAACGTATTTGTTTCCTGTTGTGGTTCCACTGAGAATTTTCGACCAAACAGGAATGGTCTGAAATGACGAACTGTCCATACTACGGCCAAAGTCTCGCGTTCAACTGTGGCGTATATTCTTTCGGACTTCGTAAGAGCTCTGCTGGCAAAACTTGTCGGATGCTCTTTGCCATCATCATGAACCTGGCTATGTACAGCTTCAATGGCTTCATCACTGGCATCTGTCTGGACTATGGAAGGCAATAAAAATTCGGAAATACAAATACTGGAGCTTGCATCAGCGTCTGCTTGAGAGCGTCAAAGGCAGATAGACATTCCTGTGTCGAAATGAACTTTACATTCTTTTTATACAATCTGTGTAATGTACTAGCCAGCTTAGCGCAGTTTCCATACGAATTGCCGGTAGTAGGACGCTAAACCGAAGAAAATTTGGACATCTTTACTACTTTTCGACACAGGCCAACCAACCTACTACCTTTTCTACTTTTGAGCAATCTGGCGAAAGTCCATTGCATGCCAAAGTATGTCCCAGAAACGACACAGTGCTTCGGCCAAATTCGCATTTCTTTAATTTCAGCTTCAGATTCGCAGCTCGAAATTGCTCGAACACTCGGCGCAATCTTTGTAACAATTCTTCTCCTGTCGATCCAACAACTAACACATCATCCAAATATACCAAAGATATCTTCCAATCGAGGCCAGCAAGGACACTTTCCATTAACCGCTGACAAGTTGCTGGTGCGTTGGTCATCGCAAATGGAAGCTTCTTCAATTCATACGACCCATCGTAGGGTCACAAAGGCTGTTTTGTGTTGGGTGACAGGGTCCATTTTTATTTGGTGATAACCATTTTGCATATCAAGTGTGCATAACAGCTTGGCTTTGCCTAATGAACCCATTACATCATCTATACTCTTCATTAGATAACTATCGCGTTTCGTTCCACGCAGAATCGCCAGCTGCCATCTTTTTTTCGAACTAGCACAATTGGTGACGCCCATTCACTGGGATGGTTCTATTATGCCAATGTGTCTCATTTCTTTGATTTTTTGTGTGATGATTTCTGCGAGAACGCTGTGCTATATGGTTTTTGACGTATGGGAGGGCGCTCCCAGTATCAATACAACGTTTTACTGGCTGCGCTATTCCGAGGTCATGATCTCCTGCAGAGAATATGTCTTCAGACTCGTTTAGAAGTTTCAGCAATTTTAATTTATCTTCTTCGTTAAGCGAACACTTTGTAAGGTCAAAATCGTCAAATTTTGCGGATGCTAACTCAAACATTGATTCAGGTGCCACAAATTCGGCGACAGCAATTCGCGATTCACCGAATAATTCACCAGATACATTGGTAGGATTCAGCACTCGTAGTGGAATACCACCTTGATTATACTATATTAGTACTAGCAATAGCGTTAGCTATATATTATAACATGGTGTCGTCCATTCCCAAAATTTTCAATCAGAAATGACAAACGCTCAGTCACGGCCATACAACACAGCACGACGGCTTCAGTTTTTGCTGGTATACGTGTAATTTTAACTACTGTGACCGCCAACGGTGCTTCATGACACTGACCTGCGCTAATTCCAATGGATTCGTTCCCTAAACTCATTTGACATTTATGGTAATTTAGCCTAATTTCACCCACTGACTCAACAAATCTCGACCAGTAGTCACTTCATACTGTAGAGTTGGCACAACAATAAAGCTTCCAGAATATAAAGATCTTCCAATTTCGACGGTTGCCGCTAAGTTTCCACTGGTGTCCATTATGTGCCCTGATACAGACTGAGCTTTCGCAACCTGACCATGAGATACAGGTAAAATATTACCGCCAAGGCTATTCGCTACAGTCTTAGAAATCAATGATATTTCGGCTCCAGTGTCAACCAATACGTTCACGTCATGACCATTTATCGAAACTTTTATTGTTCCTTCAAGAAGGTTTTTGGAAACTGCTGCTAGATTATATGGTTGAAAATACTGCGATAAAGTATTCGTAGTTGGAGATCTAACTCTTGGTTTATATGTATCCTGAAATGAGGTAGCTGTTGTCTTATTTGGTAAAATTACATTTAATGGAAGAACTGCACTGGGCAAAATCACTGCTTCGCTGTGCTAATGCGGAGTAAATAATTTATTTCTAACTGTATTAATAACTCGTGTAGCAACATGCTTAATTAACATCTCCCATATTACTTTAATAGCAACGCAAATACAGCACCCAAATATCCACAATTGCATAGCATCCACGTTGTATCCAGTAAGGAAACTGAACAATCCGACACGTGCAATTCCGGCGGCCGTCTTCCTAGCAACAGGTTCCAGTTTCTGAGATTCTGTTTCCATGCCGAGAATACGCATTACTTTTTGTTGCTGGTTATAGGCGTGCCAAACGTCATTTATGACTACAGAGGCGAACATAACGTTTGGTAATTCTGATAGTTGCACCCGAGATTCGAATGACGGGAGTCGCTGCACATTACTTATAGGTACCAAATGCCCTGCTCAGCTGTATTGATAAGACCCAGACTTTAATGTTAGAAAGGGGCTCCCATGGCTGGCACAATCTACGTCAAAGGTATGTTGTTGAATAATATTTGTCGAGGTGTCCAAATAACTGGAATAACTTCGATTAGAAATGCGAAACTTGATCGGGATATGAGCCGTACACGCTGCATTCATTGATTGCTGCGAAAAGTCGCCATCTTCAAGTTCGAGGCAAGGCCAAGCTAGCAATAAATTCTCACCTGCGCGAGCAATTAAGTTGCCGTGTTCCAAAACTGTTCGCATCGCTAGCGTCGGATGGGAAATTATGGAAGACCACATATATACATTCTTCGTTTGTCCGCAGGCAGCAGAAATACCATGCTGGAATGCAAACGTCATGGATGTTATGACGTCGGCTTGAAGAGCTTGCAGACTAGCGGCTAGAACTTCAGCAGTAACCAATCTTGAATGGGTGAGCGCGTTGGACTGTATGTCACGTCTCGTTGGAAGCTGTAATCTGCTATACTTGACCCCAGGAGTTTGATGTATATAACATTTTAAATGGTATTCCCTGATCGCTTACTATTACATTATTTCCATCGCAGTCCAACGTTTGATTTTATTTCCGTAAAAGTTAGCGCCAAGTTTCCTTTACCAGATAACCACTGGTTACCCTGTAGCTTGCCAGACAATCTTTCTCACGGTAGTATCTCACAATTTTCTGTTTTATTTGGCTCCCAAATCAACGTTTACCCATCATCGAGGCTACATTCTCCAGATTCATAGGTACAGTCGGAAAGATATCCAGCAGGAGTCTGGCACACAGAGTGTCTTTTATACACCTTGACGGCTGACAAAAAACAATTGGTAACCGTAAATACGTTCCACGTGCAGCAGTGGACACCTCCACCGGGGTAATACCAACCTAATTTCTTATCAGTTGTCCATAGATTACCTACAAACTTCATGGGGTCGCTTCCGCAAATGTTTCTGCTCTGCATTCGACGGCACTCGTCCATACATACTGTTCATGAGTAGTAGTACTTTCTTTCATATGTTCTTCATTAAAGAAATACGTTAAAGTTCGCACTTCATTTGTCACCGTATGGCATAGTCATGCGTCAGTATCAATATTTTATTTATACAAAATGGCCGTAGCAGCGACTGGTAGATCCGACTGCTTCTGTTCTGAGCTAGTGCAGTGAATGGATCTTGGAAGCTGCCATATTCGTCTGAGATGATCATTTTGACAAAGCAAGGGATTAGCATGAAGTATATCTCCACGTGCCGTCAGACATATACATGTAATCATTAAGCATAGCAATCGAGCCAGACTACTGCAACTTCGGCGAGGAGCTTGACGGGGGTAGTTTGTGGTTCAACGGATATACTTCGCGTGCGTCCGCCACACCGTAACGTACTTTGATCATCGACTTGAAGCGAAAACAATTTATTTCTTAGTTTAGCTTCCATCTGTGGATTATTTCTAATTTCAGTACTCGCCTTTGCAATTTGTTTCGATCGGGAATAGCGCGGCTTTCCAGGCAACATTGTAGCTCGACTTCTCTTGATATTCATTATTCTCTCATTCTCAGCCTCAGCGTCTAATCTTGGTTCTCGTTCGCCCAATCAATTGCTAATATTTGCCGACGACAGCACTCTCGTCGCGTAAGTGGGAGTTCGTCGAATCCCGGTGGAAACTGACCAGCCTCCGGCAATTCATCGTAACGTGCGGTGTATCGGCCGAACAGAATTTGTTGCTGAACTAGCTTAGCGATTGTACCCGATCTCAATCCTCGACCGGTTACTGGTCGAGCGTGGTATCCCATCTCAGTGGTGTTGAATTCTTTAACACGATACGAAATTGACTCTCCAAGGCAAAACATACCGTGATCTGTCAGGTAGGTTAGGTTGAAACCAAACTCGCTATGAAACAAATCGTCATTTCTAACATACGACACACAGTACCTGGAGGCCTCGCTCTGCGAACGTGGTGCTCCAAACGGTCTCGAAAACACTACCATATACCAATCGGAATGTCTTTACGTTGTGTAATGTTAGACCGATACACAGATGCAATGCCTTGAAGTATGAAGTACACTCTCTACGCCCTGTTGGCTAGTAGTAATTGCTTGGTCAACACGTTCATTTTCCCATCCATTTTCGGCAGAGCAATCCAGGTTATACGCGTCAGCGTGGATGACAACAGTAATGACATCCTCTGCCGCCCTGAGTGCTTCTTCAAGCACCTTGTCAACAGCTTCGATCTTGAGGCAATGTTGCCAACATACGTATGCTCCAGGAGTGGCGGTCATGCGCTGCAATTGATCATCGCCAACGAAGATGTAACGCACTTGGAAAATTGGTGCAATCGGTCGTGGGTCTGCATTGTCAGGACCATGTGATATTGCCGGATCAACTTCTTGGTGTGATGCGCCTGTTTCACCGTATCCAGAGCATACAACATTACTACTGTCAACTGACCCTACAACACTGCAACTGGCAGGCATGTCTCGGTTGCCACTATACCTTCCTATCTGGACCGCAGCTATTGCTTTCGGCCCAGCTGTCTGTTGGCGTCACTGTGTTATCTTTACTGTGTCTGTTCTCAATATTTTGCTGCTCTACACTGGCAAAATCTTTGTTATATTCTGTTTTGAGTTCCAACCCATCTGTCACTATCTTGTGCCAACTGTTCTTGGAAAGGTGTGCGATAATCGTCCCAACGAATGAAGCATATTAAAAATCCATTTGTTTAGGGAGGTTATCGCTTTCCTCGCAACTGACAGACGTAGGTGAATCAGACGCTGAAAAAGGAACTGGGCTTAAATTATTTGCTTCTGGAGTTATCCATGGTTGCATTGCGTTGTTTCGACCATTAGCATAACTGTAATCGCTACGATTTTCTCCGCGATTCCTAGAACTAAGTTCTGCTGTAGAACTACATTCACTTGTATTATGAGTAGCAGACTGATGGTACTGACAAAATACTGCCGATTGTCTTTCCTTGCCCCGATTCCTACAGTTTAATGCTATATGACCCACTTTTTGGCATATTTGACATATTGGATTGCTATACGTGGTAAAACGCTGTCTTATTTCTGTTGTATTCCTGCCCATATTGTTGGCGAGGAAAAGTATTGGAACCTGGATTAACATTTTCACGCATCTGTCTAGGAATGTACTGATTTGACATGGAGCCAGTATTTCCGCTTATAGACCGTACACTATTGACATTTTGAGACAGTTCGAGGGTTGTTACCCGTCGAGCCAGATTGTCTATCCAGTCATTCTGCACATTTACATTGCTTTACAAGTGTAACTACAGGTATAGACGACTGTGAGTTACAAAGTAGGGTAGTCGATGGGCGCAGGTTAAGTTTACTCGCGCACGAACGATATTTGCACGCTACGTGGAAAACTTTAAAAAAGGGTACATACAATAATAGCTATGGTTTGTAACGTTTTACAATAACAGCTACCATAAAGTAATTGGAACGACACTAAATCAACTTGGCAAATCCAACACCGCCAAACTAAAAACAACCTTACACAACTAAGACAAAATCTCGCAATTTGGAATTGGGCGACAATATTCGCACTGGACATAGACGCGATGTGTTTTCTAAAGGTGCAGAGCATGGATGGACAGATGAGTGCTATGAGGTGTGACAAAGGCACAATTCCGACAGTTACACACAAATTACAGACAATGTTTGGTGAAAAATTAAACGATTAATATTACCGAGACGTGCTACAAAAATACAATTGCCTTCTGACTAAAATAGCCAAGTGGAACACGAAAACAATATCAAAGACGCTGTACATCCGACAGCAATATAAGTTGATGCATAATTGATAAATTCATGCGTACGCTGAAATTTTGCGGAAAATCTGCTTATGGGAACATGCGGTGATCGAAGAAATTCAAAACCTAATGCACAACAAGTGTTGGGAGTGTAGATCGACAGACACCATTGTCATTCGTTATGGTGCAGCACATCAAAACGGATGTGCTTGTGGAAAGCAACAATGGCACGCAACAGAAGTGATGTTCAACGTCTACTTTGCGAAGAATTTTGCGTGAAATCCGCAATGGGAAAGAAAATTCAAAGAAAAAATTACAGCGACATGGTTTGCTAATGAAGCTGATAAATATAAATAGAGTTGCAATTGTTATGAGTTTTTTGCTGAAATGTATAAATAATTCTTTTTGTGATTGAAAATAAAATTGCACCACAATATTTAACAACGATAATTTTAACGGCACGTTACCCAGTAACGTAGCCGCGATAGATTTCCCTTCGAGCAAATTGTCAAACGTTACGACGCTAAGCTATCCAGGCTAACCAGGCCGATAGCGATTCGTGAGTGTACAATTCGATTCCAGATGACTACTATACAACATAAATACGCGTACTGAGTGCATTCAAACAACATTTTGTCGAATCGACGCGAGCTATAAAAACTTGGTGCGATTTATCGAAAGAAAAATTTGTTATACATGCCACGAAACCAACTGAAATTGTTTTGAAGGACGCGTTGCGTTGATGTTTCGATTCGCGCCAGGCGTTGAATACAGTGGCGATTCGCTGGAAATCGCTGTTCCTGCACCTCCCATCGCTGCGGATATTACAGTTGGGATAAATAATTTAGTTAAATAAAGTTGGGATACGTTTATTCTGATATATGCAAACCATGTCTTACCGGCGACACAGAATCACGGCTTCTTCGAGTTGTGGTGATCGATCGGAAAAAAGTCGGCATCGACATTTTCAACCAATTTAGGTGCCAATTATACGCTCAATTAAAATATTTATAAACATCGAGCCAATTCTGTGTTGCCATTTGGAATCGGCAGTGGGTGTGTCATGGTAACGCTTCATTTTGGTCGTCAAATTCAATAAAATGGACGATTACTATCGCTGTCACGGTGCAAAATATCGGCTATTCTTATAGGATTTCAACGATAAAATATATCAAGATGGGCACTCGGCTTGGGTTTAGTTTTTACCGTGCTGTCTGGCATATTGTTACTGCTCGTTAACCAGGCGGTACAACCCGTTATTGATGCAACAATGAGAGGACGTGGAATATCTTACCAGAAATGAAATTGGAATCGAAAATACGTCGTCAGCTACAGTGCAACGTATTCGTCATCGCCATCGGCCAACGCTACCAAACGGCGGCGGCAAAAAGACAAGACGACGAAAGCATAAAAGCAAAGCTCGTCGCGGGCAAACCAAATCAGTTGTTGCACACAGTATTCCAAACCGGGGTCTGCAGCGCCGCTTTACTCCGAGCAGTAAATCAGCTAATTTCAATTACTTTGATCCGTTAAATATTTTTGGTTAGTAGCATTATAGCCACCGGTGGTAGTAAACGTCGTATCGCCAGTTTTACCACAAACGTTAAACTTTAATTCGGATGCATAAATGTTACGTCATCGGTGTATATTTTACGCCGATTTCGAATGCATTATTGAAAAATGTAACCCGGTTTATTTTAATCGCGAGAATAACAATACGTTAAAGTTTAATTCGGACGCAAAAATGTTACGTCATCTGTGTGTTTTTTCGCTGATTTAGAATGCATTATTGAAAACTGCAACACTACGCAACTTTTCATCATCGCAATATTCATTCATGGATCGAAAAGCGCGTCACATTCCTTGGTTATGGCTTGTTTCAAATTGTACAAAGCTGATTTCCTCAAATAAATTGCTAGCCTATGCAATTAAAACTTTAAAGAGACGCTGTTAAAGAGACAAGCTTACATTTATTGAGGAACTCATTTTCCTTGCGAAGGAATTTAGAAGAAACGAAAATCGACAACCGATGCCTAAGCTATCTGGATGCAGTGGATATTTAGCACAAGAAAATTGTGTTATTTGTAGTAACAATTTCAGTAGTGTGAAAATGATGTTTTCTTAGATCGAAGGCAGTGGTGCAGTAGCTGCAGATCGAAAATATCCCGTGATCATTGTCACGTTTGTCGAATCATTGTGGACCTGCTCATGCTGACTGTAATATTGCTTACTAACTAATCCGAGATATATATGTATTCACGCATAACTTAAGAAGATATCACCTCAATTTTATACATATTGAACAGGGAGTAACCAGAATTCCGGTTCCGGCTAAAATCGTGTTCCGGTTGCGGTTCCGGAGGGCAAAAACCATACCGGAACCGGAATTCCGGTTTAAAAATTTTGTTTGAAATTTTTCATATTGTTTGCTTCATCTGTGATCCAAACATATGTAATGTATATTATACAATGATCAATCTCCAATACAACCAAGCAAAAGAACTAAGCAATTTGCCGTGTGAAACGTAAGTAGGGCACATAATTTCAGTAGGAGTTTTTCATAATAACTTGCAGGAGTTTGTTAACAAATCAAAGCCATGTCGATGCTTGTAGCAGCTATTTTACACATTCAGAAGTCTGCTGTTACAAATTTGATGCAGTATACGGAAAGGCGTATAGTGGAAGACATTTTTGCTCTGTGTGTCGAAAAACCGACTTATTGATCGTTAAATGAACATTATTAGCTTCCTCAGTCTCTTTAAAGTTTCAGAAAGGCAATAATGCCATCCAATACATTAAGTTTAATGTTAAAGTTATTTTAATGCATTTAAAATTGATATAAAACTGTTAATCCTGGTACGATTCGTTAACGTTTATGAAATACTTCGTAATTACGAAACCTTATTTGACTTAAGCGGCTATCCGCAAAACCATTTTCTTCACAGCGTCGGAAATGAATTTATGGGAAAAAGAAAGATCAGACAAATGGTTGTTCATTTGAAGTATTTGTGGGACTACTATCGAAAATGTACAGCATACCATGCCTAAACCAATTAAAAAAGAGCCAAAAGTCTGTAAAAACATTGATAAGAAACGGCTAACGCACGTATATATATTATATTGCATCCTTGGAACATGGAAAGATCATGCGACACCAGTGCAATCAAATACGAAATTTTGTCATGAACTGTCTACCGTTCGATCCAACAAAATTGGTATATCCGCATACGACAATAAACAATTTTTATTACTGCTGGAACACATTAACGAAGATGATTTAGGAGATCGATCTATTGAATATTATGTTATTTTGTATTAAAACATTGAACAGTTTTCGCAGAATGTTGCTGTAATTTTTGATCGATAATATGTAATAAGTTTGCGGAATTTATAAATATATAAAATTATTTTATTATTAATATTATGATAAATTATACTTTGAAACATTGTGACTTCACCAAATAAAGCGACATAACTATGCCTTCACGACCACATGTGGCAAAACTTACACGCTATGATTTGTTTGCAATATTAGGCTGCTTTACAACCAAATATGGCAATCATACCATGTCTAGCATTTGCCATATAAAACTGTTCCAGAACCATCATTCATATTCTAATCATGTTAAGGAGTTCAACAGTAACTTTGAGAACCAAATTGAATTTGAGAAAAGTTTTGTTAAGTATAGTTGTGGTCAGAGAAATTTAAACTGGCGCACATCTATAGTTTTAAGACTATTTTACCAGTGTTCGTGTACCTTACTTCGAGATCATTTATGTGATGCTTTAATACTACTGATGTAAAGAAAAATACTAAATGCGTCAAAAATCTGGTAGTCGGATCTAGAAATTTCAAATTTTGTGATTCTAGTCAGCATCATGTTTGACAAAATTTTACAATACCATCTCTTCAATTTTTTGAAAGTGAGTAGTCTATAATATTACCAAACGTTCACGTAACTGATTTTAAGGATATTATTATGCGCGTTGTTTTTGAATAGAAAAGTGCACTAGCATATATCAGTATTATTGCATTTTAGTACCTGCCTGCGCTTGGATACGAAAAACAAGCCCATCTTATGAATCCAATGGGTATGAATGTAATATTAATTAATAGATGAAATAATTATGGTACAAAACTTAAACCAATAAGTAGGCATTCGTGGAGAGAATGCCTCTACAGTAAACCACAGTGATTATTTATGCATATAAGGTCTAATGTTCTACATAACTTAGTAAAAATAACAGATTATATTAAGGGGTCGGTCGGAGGTAGCCCCGACTTAAGCTTTAGTTTAAGTCGTATATGAAATGTTTAGCTTAGGGTTTGGCTGCCCATGACGTTATAACTTGTTTTTAACTTATTGGATTACTGCAGAGACGCTAAGTGTCCCAATTTGGATGAGTTTATTTTTTGGAGCTCAATTTGTTCCAAATACAAAATACAAAAATAGTGATCTATTGCAAAAGTATAGTCCTATAGTGAACATGGAATTAGTCTTTAGTAGTAAATTGTCAAATTTTGGCTTAAATGAAGCATAGCGGTATAGGTATTTATAAAGGTTCAATATCGGAACCATTAATGATATAAGTCACGAACCCTTCTAGCATACTGAACTATAGTAGTAGAAGACACGAACGCTTTGTTGGTAATTTTTCACTTTTGTTAGGGTCAAATGACATTTTTGTAATATCATCTCCTATTCGCTGCCTTCCACTGCTATAGCTTTTGTTGTAAAGGCGAAATAGTTAACAAGAACGGTAGTTAACAAGAACGGGAAGATATGCTGGATATGTCCAGATCTTTGCAGCGTATATATTGCTCTGTAGTTACTCATGCACACATTTGATCAATGGGCAACTAACGGCGTGTCATAGGACTGTTGGTATAATCTCTTACGAGTTCAACAAAGCTATTCGTCAAAGCTCTTGTGTAAATATTCGATACATTAGTATTAATAAATTATTTATAGTTATATAATTGCTGCCTGTTTATAGTGCCAGGCCTCACCGGAAGTAAGATGAGCGCTTCGGAGGAAGAGTCGAAAATCGATCTCCTTGACTCAAACGCAGCCGTCAAGAAGAAACTCAAAAAAGCCTTCTGTGAACCCGGAAATGTTGAAAACAACGGTGTATATGCGTTTGTACAGCATATAGTTTTCCCGCAGTTACATGGAAAGCGTAAGCTTTTTATAATAAGAAACAATCATGTAAGGACTGGCAATTTCGAAAATAAGCCAAAGACGGTTTTTTGTCGTTACTGGTGGCTTGCTGTATTAATGATTTGTAATAATGATTTTTATAATGTGATAGGGATATCAGTTTGGAAACACTCTCTGAAGTTATATATTTTACAAAAATGTTTGTTAGAATCGTGTTACGTTTTTAAATATATTATGTAATTTTGATATACAGATGACCGACAGCGGAAATAAAAACAGGACGGCCATTAATATGAATAAGCAATCGCAATAATTTTTTCATATATTTTGAACATTTATTGTATCCAGAAATAATTGTTTTTACGTTTACAATGCTATTTCATGTCACAGTTTGTCGAAATCCATCCATAAAAAATAATGGGTCTAACATAGCAATAAGAAAAGGTAATTGAAGTTTTTGCCTTGTCATTTATTCTAATGATATTAATTGATAAACGACGAATTAATATGCCAAGGTCGAGACTATGCAGATTAACAAAATTAAGGCGCAAACTATAGATGTATAGATCACAATATACAACGCTTTAGGTTGAACATATGAGCCCAAAATTGTAGAAACCGACTGGCCGTGCGAAGCATCTAGTTTTACAGCTTGCAATGGAAAAACTGCATTTTGACAATATTCATAATTTCGTTTAAACCGTGCAGTTTGCTCAAATCATAAACAATGGCGAAATTCAGATTCTTTTAATTATACATCCTGAAAAAATTTTAGTGAGTTGAAAATCGAGTACTAAGGAACTTGCAATACAATTAACTTCCTTATACGCTGATACTCAGATGCAGCGCCGACGTGCATACTGCGAAACGGCGATATCAAAAACTATGAATATTGGCAGAACCGTCATTATAAAGGAAACAGCGTATACCTAAGTAGAACTCAGCAGAATCATTCTCTCAGTACTTTCACGAAAAAGTTTATAGTATTCGACAATCTCTGCCGCTTCCAAATATGGAAGCACCTGCCGCTAACCAAGAGGGTCTGCTGAGACATTTCCAACCAGTAACGCCGGAAGAGCTTGTTTCCATTATAGAAGCTCGTCCAAACAAGCAATGTTTGCTTGATCCGATACCAATGTCAGTGATTAAGGTTTGTGAAGATTTTGTAGTTCCAGTTACTGCATTGATTAACCGGTGTTATGCCTTGCTGTGAAAAGCAGCCGATCATCACTCCGCTTCTGAAAAAGCGTTTTTAGATGCTAGTGACTTAACTAAGTATAGACCAATATTGAATTTGACTATGGGAGCCAAACTAATTGAACGGTGCGTTGCTGCCCGCGTATGTTCACATATGTCTATTCATAATTTGCTACCAGCAGCACAATCTGCCTTTAGACTCCACCATTGTACCGAAACTGTTCTATTGCTGTTTGTCAGTGATCTTAGACGTATTAAGTTTTCTGGGTTTGGCTACTGCAATTGTTGCCTTTGATCTCTCAGGAGCAATTGATACAGTGGACCATAATATACCTGATCAAGATTCGGTTCATATTTAAAAATCGGTGGTACTTGTCTCACCTGGTTAAAGAGTTTTATTACTGAGCGTTATCAACAAGTTGCTGTTGATGGTATGTTGTGTCGGCCAAGAAGACTCTTCTTCGGAGTTACGCAGGGCAGCATGCTAGGGCGACTGGTATTTACTGCATATACAGCTTCCTTGTCAACGCTAATAGGGGACTATGGGTATCATTGATTAATGTATGCAGACGAAATTGTCATTTACATCAGCCTCAATTATGACAGTGAAGTGGTGGAGTTACAGCAATTGCACGACACAATTTCTGCAGTTGCGCATTGGCTTCGCGCAAATCAGCTACAACTCAATCCTTCTACATCTGACTTCATAATTGTGAATGTAGGCATCACGACTGCTGTCAATATTACCATCGATGGAGTTGTCTAAATTAGAGTTTATCGACGTTAACTAACGACGACCTATCGTTCCGGCTTCATATCATAGAAGTCAGCAAAATATCTGTGCGGCAACTATCAGAACTAATTAGACTGTGACCTCGTTTAATCAGGGCCACCGCTGAGACAATAATTAGGGCTTTCGTCATATCTCGTAGTGACCACTGCAACGCTCTATTCTCTCGATTACCTGACTCCACACTCTAGTATTTGACGAGACCACTGAATGCTGCTGCGCGACTTGTAACGTTAACTCGGCGTCGAGATCATATTACCTCTGTACTGCGTGACCTGCACTGGCTCTATCTCTAGCAGCGAATTATTTTTAAGGTTGACTACATCGTTTGTAAATGTCTTCATGGCAGTTGTCCCGACTAAATGAAAAACATGCTTCACCTGTGCAAGTTAAAGTCTCGCTATACTACAAGAGCTCCATTGTAAGTTGATAACAATTTTGAATGTTTTACGCCGGCCACCTGGACTGACATATTGTCAGCTATTCGGTCTAGCAAGTCTAACGTTCGGATGGCAGCTGAAGTCCGTTCCGTTCGACATCGCCTACAATTTACCATAACGTTACTGTTGAGCAGCACGTCCTCGTGGATCGTGATTCAACTACAATTCGACATTCGACTATACGAGTTTTTGACGCAGGTTTCTGGTGTCGTGGCAATTGATAGAAGCGTGGAGTCTAATTTTTCATCTGATGCTCGTCATATATTAATCGCAGTTCTTTTAGTTCTGTCTACGAATACCTGTGAACCTATAGATTTTAACTCATAACTTCGCCATTATCTATATGGCACTATAACCAACGTGATGGCAAGATTTTTTGTAACCTGACGTTTTATTGGTGTTTAATCAGGTTATATTTCTAAACATCATGAGTCCATATCAAAATGATTACTGCATTGACAGGATGACGCTGTCAATAATTTGACCACGTTTTACATTAAATTGCGGTTTCTTTGAACTATGCGTCTCCCAAAGTGGTTTGAAATGTTGTTGGTATCCTAAATTTAACGAATTACAACACACGCTAGAAATGATTACCGCATTTTGATCCAGCGGCTCGCTCTAGATTTCGAAGCGATTAAATTGTTTATAATCATATCTCTCTCGTACGGGCCGTAAGCGAGCGATATTCGTTTTTGGTCAGTCTACACCTGGTAAAACGTGACTAATCGCAAAAAACAAAGTGGAAATACAAAAACCAACCATATAGCTTCCCGAATTTTGCATATACAGACTGGGAACCAGTAAGTTTTGCACTATTACATAATTCATGACTAAATGTCGACTCCCAATTAAATTATTACTTTGTTTCTTATGTTTGTTTTTGTATCTCTGTATGTTGTTTTGTTAGCAGCTGTTCACATATTTCATTATTTTCATTTTCAGCTTTTGTAATACCTAGAGAAGACAAGAACGGAGGCCCAGTCGAGTACTATACAGTCAATTCGCTTGCTGTCGATTTTACTAGTGAAGTGGGTTCTGTGCAGTTGCTCTGTATTTAGGGAAGTTAACATTGGCATAAGTGCAAATATCGATGGAAATGTCTGACCATTTCTAAATTTTAATTAAGCGAAATTTCGTACGATTTTGACTAATCAATTCGGCCGATTTTCAGTTAGATTGATTTCGATTTGTAATATTTATCGACTTACCGGGTTTGTTCTTTTATCGAAACCACGAACTGAATCGTTCAAAAATTGGAGTTCACATGTCCGCCATCGGTATTCGCTGTTTTACAAATGAGAATAACGGCTCTGTGGTGTACGATCAACATTTGACTACGTACTCATATCACATTTCTCCATTTCGCACGTACGTTCGCGTCCACAAAATGACATGCTAAATTGGACATCTATGTTAACGGTCTGCCTGTATTTTAGTATACGAAACACGCGATTACTACTTGTTCACGGTATGCAAATTACGATGCTAATTCGCCAAGCAATGTCCGCGCGCAGCACCTATATTTTTGTATCGCAAATCGATTTCATGTACATAAGCGAAAATCGTAATTTTACGCGTTCATCGCTTGTATCATCGTAAACTGCCTTAACAAAAGAACGACCCAGGTGCATGCATCTAAAATTGGTTCATGCATTAAGGCGTTACTGTAGTGTCTTAACATTGAAGCATTTAGCATTAGGCAACCTATACGTACCTGATTGATTGAATACTGAAACACTATAATTGTTAAATGTCAGTAGAACGATAATGCTGCCATGGGTTGAACGCGGTTTCGGCAATCGTGCGAATTTTGTTTTGCTTAGCTTCAAAAATGTGACTGAAAAATGTTAATACTTAAATAAAGTCTTGATTTCTGAATTGTGATTATGCAATGCATCGTTTCTCTTTACTAGTGCAGCTCATAATTTAATGAATGTTTGTTTCTGGTAAAATAACTTTTCTTAACCTGTTACTGTATCAGCATTATGTCCCTTGGTTGGCAATTATAATTCTATTTACAACTATAACGCCACCTCTACGATCACTATAGTCAATGTTCATATTTTTTGCTGTTACATGTCAGACACTAGAATGTTGTATTGTAGATAACACCAATTCTTAGTGAATGAATCAGTGCTTATTCACGCAGCGAGCACTAGCGCTTAAAATTCAGGTGTTGACTAAGTCGAGTGGAATCCATACCCCCTGTGCAGATACTGCAGCTGTATCGCAATTTATTGTGTAATATCGACGTGACGCTTCTGCACTACGTACTTCGAAACGTAGTGCCCGTACAACCGGCTATCGTAACCTCAGCGGCGCACCTAACTGACTCTCGGATCGTCTTCCTCGGTCAGAGCCAAGAAGCTACGGAGCTTTGCAAGCGACAGCTGCACTTCACGGGACGTGTTCGGATCCCGCCGGATGGGTTATACACGTTGCCTATTTGGTACTACCTTTGAGGTCCTCAATGAGCTTGGCTCCGTCACCTGCTAGAAGGCCAAGGAAACGATGTTGCTATTCCGTATCCGGATCTCATTTGGAAGTTTCATTCAATTACATTGTTGTGGTTGATCGAAAGCTATTTTCGCCCATTTAATTTACAGCCACTGTGGCCACCGCTAGGGTCCGAAAATCCGTAGACATTTAATGTCGGATCGTTTCCAAGCTAACAATTTCAGCAAGTGGTTCCCTCGAATCCTCGTCGACATCGCTGAACCTTTGGAGCTCCCTCACAATTCTGTTGTACGTATATACATATTGAATAGTCGGCAAACCACACTAAAACTTGCGATCTTTCCAACGTCAAGTCTGAACGCAGGTCATCGATTTCGAACACCTTTGATACATATCTCTACATATAACATCAATTAGCACAGGGGCACCGTGGATTTTCAACTATTATTTATTGACAAGCAAATCGGTTAAAGGTTCGGTTATGGATTAATACAGTGCTGTTATGCATTCGGCAATATTAGTGTGCATTAGAAATAGAAATGTATCAACGGTATAACATAAGTACATGGTTCACACAAGTAATTGGGTTAGGTCAATCTGTGAGTCATAGCCTTCCTAATCGAACGTACACAGCCGTTTGCTAGATCACCTCAAAGAATACATTTAGCTTTGACAAAGTAACCACTTAAACGCTGCGTTTACCTATCTAAAACGAAGTTTAGGGTAGGAAAGTGGACATAGATGTCCAACAGCTAACACATCGCTCAATAATACTACCTGCCAGTGGGCCGGTTCAGGTAAGCTGAATGCTGCTAATATATGATAAGTAACAAAGAGATAAGGCGGCATACTAAACAAGATATTGGGTTCGGGGTCAGCTATGCTGCTGGAAACAGACACGAGAGTCGAGCAGCAATTCGACTGCTTATCCTACCTACTAGGGGTTGAATGTAATGATAATGTATACATATATATGGTACATATCAAGAATATATAACAAGCAACAATTATATCCTTCAACAGGTAATGGTAGTTCAATAGTATAACTTAGTACGACTCATGAACACTATATGATTGACATGACACAGCAACTATTCGCTAGCTCGTAATATGACCCTAAATACTAAATAATTACAATGAGTGTTCTGATCCATTTTGCCTCTAAGTGAATCTTTTGAAATCAAACTCAACAAAGACCCAAGACTCATTCTCTCAGGATTGGCTACTCCCGATGCTCTGTTTATCATACGCATTATATATATGTATACATGCAAGAAAATGTTGAACGGCTAATTCATAATGGTCTGTTTTATTCAGCTCAACGCACCCTAATCTAATGGCCATTTCATCGGGCCTTGAGATACCTTGTTAGATAGGCTAAGCGTGCCATAACGGCATAAGTTCTTTGCAATAAACAGGGGACGACGATGCTAATACCGATTGGGAGGGAACTAAAGTATTAAGTGGATGTGACGTCCGCTAGTAGCAATTTTAGTAGAGGCGCTAAGGATTTGTCCGGTAACAATATCATTGCTCAATATTGACTAACACTAATATATATATAGGTGCGAGTGATATATATAGGTTTGCTGATACTCAGCCTCAATTTTGGCCATGTTTTCTTGTGTTACGTGATTTACATTCGTGAGCCAGACCGCAAAAATAAAAGGAACGCGCAGTAAGGATATCCTACTTCTTAGATTGTAGGTCGCGGTAGAGGTGAATCGGCACCAACTTCCTAACATTCTCTAGAAATAACCGTTATCCTAAGATAGTTTATCACTCGCTTTGTATCCAATGCTTAGTTTATCAAACGGGAGGGAGACATAATATTTACTTTTATCGACAGAAATTATCGAAATTTTGCGTTATTTGTGAAGTTTTACGAAGGTGCTGGATCGATGGGAAATATATTAAAATGGGGATATCCTAAGAATTTAAGGTTCGTAATTCAACTAACTAAACAGATATATACAGAACGTACCGTTTAATAGGGTTGTTACTATAATACAATCCAGCAGACCAATTTGCAGAATCTTCCTCGAAATCTTAGTACAATTTATAAGATATGAAATTCACCGAGTTTGAATTTTGAGTTCATCTATGGAAAAAATTTTTTTCTTGCTAATTTGCAAGAAGTACTCAAAAAGCAAGTATTAAGGGAAATTTTCCGGATAATTTGTGACCCTGGTGAGTTTAATAATTTGATCTGAATTCAAGGAAGGGCCAAAGTAGTACGATCCACTACTCGAAGCACCTTACAACAAGTCTATTCTTCTCGGTGCCAATTATTCGCAGCGGAGGCATTGCGCCAGCCTTTTTTATCAAGGCTCAAAGTAAGCTTTCAGTCGGAAAGTATCCTAGTATCTTAACAAACAATATTGCCAAACCTACGCAAACGTTTTGAAATTAAGGACCATATTAATACCTAGGTTTACGAGTGTACTATGGGTCATTTCACGAAACCATGTCATTTTAGTCGGGGGGGGGGGCTACATCGGCACTTTTGGCTTTCCATGCAACGCGCCAGTCTTTTGTAAGCAAATTTTTATACATTTCGCTGTGAGATGTAGTAAAAGCAAATACAACGATCTATGACCGAGCACCTTTTTAAGTGATGATCCGAGGACAATGCGTGTAATAGATGTGCGGGCAGGCAGAAGGGTTTCCTAGCTGCCCAGTTAACAGCACGGCCCATCGTGACAGTGCAATGATGATAAACTTATATACTAATATGATTCTTGCGACCTTCGATTACTTTTTATTATACATGCGGTCGGCTACACGCAGTAGGAGAGGCTACGTTTAGAGTAAAAATTTTTTAATAGATGGGGTGGATTACGTGGAGCTTTACTATGTTTCTGTAGGCCTATTGTAAGACTGTATGCTAAATTTGGCTTTTTTAAATTTAAGTTTGGTCAGGTCTGGGGGGCTACATTATGCATAGCCCATTTTCGGCATTTTATGACCTTTCGACCTCATAATGAAATAACACATGGACAAGACGCTGATATTGTTTTTTTCACAATAACACCTGTACTGATTGCGATTACCGTTATATAGCATTTTTGGCGCTAGTGCGCTTTTACGTTATTTACCAGCGTCTGAAAGCTGCCAGATTGACCTTGGTCGGGGGGGGCTACATGTCACCAAAAAAATTTTCGGAAGCTGTGACGTCAGCTTCAGTGTCGATGTTTACTTCCAAGTTTTTCCGGGAAAAAGTCAGCAAATACCAATGGATCACAGTAGAATGAAAAACACATATATGTATCGCGTGCTAGCGATACGGCGAACGTTTATATTAAGGACATGCGTTTTTGGCTTCATTTGACCAACCCGGGTCGAGGGCCTACTGGCTCCTGCTATGTTTGGGGTCAAAGGACCACCATACCTCGTTACTGACCGTCTGATATGCTATTACTACATCTCACAGCGACATTAAATTTCCTTACAAAAGACTGGTGGTATGGGCCAAAAGTGCCGATGTAGCCCCCCCCCGACTAAAATGACATGGTTTCGTGAAATGACCCATAGTACACTCGTAAACCTAGGTATTAATATGGTCCTTAATTTCAAAACGCTGCTCAAGGTTTGGAGATTGCTTGTTAAATAACTGGATTTCCGATGAAAGCTTACTTTAAGCCCTGATAAAAAAGGCTGGCGCAATGCCTCCGCTGCAATCTGGCACCGAGAATAAAGAGCTTGTTGGTAAGGTGCTTCGAGTAGTGGATCGTACGCTTGGCCCTTCCGAATTTTTTCAAATAACGTTATTAAACTCACGCTAGGGTCACAAATTATCGGGAAAATCTTCCCTTACATACTTGCTTTTTGAGTACTTCTATTTACAATTCAGCAAGAAAAAAGTTTTTTAATATGGTAATCTTAAAATTCAAACTTGGGCGAATTTCAACCCAAGTAAATATGCGTTAAGGATTTTTAGGAAGATTCTGCAAATTGGTCTGCTGGATCCTAGCGTAACAACCCTATTAAACGGTACGTTTGGTATACTTCTGTTTAGAAAGTTGAATTACGAGTTAAAATTTTCTTAGGATATCCCCATTTTTAATATTTCCATCCATCCCAGCACCTTCGTAACAATTTCACAAATAACAAACTTCGATAATTTCTGTCGATAAAAGTAAATATTATATCTCCCCTCCCGTTTGATAAACTAAGCATCGGATACAAAGCGAGTAATAGAAGCTATCTTAGGATAACGGTTATTTCTAAGAGAATGTTAGAAGTTTGGTGCCAATTCACACTCTAACTTACCGTGACCTACAAATCTAAGAAGTAGGACCTCTACTGCGCGTTCCTTTTATTCTTGCGGTCTGGTTCACCAACTGTAAATCACGTAACACAAGAAAACATGGCCAAAATTGAGGCTGAGTATCAGCAAACTTATATATATCACTCGCACCTATATATACTGGTGTTAGTCAATATTGAGCAATGATATTGTTACCGGACAAATCCTTAGCGCCTCTACTAAAATTGCTACTAGCGGACGTCACATCCACTTAATACTTTAGTTCACTCCCAATCGGTATTAGCATCGTCGTCCCCTGTTTATTGCAAAGAAAGCTTATGCGCAGTTATGGCACGCTTAGCCTATCTGAGAAGCTATCTCAAGCCCGATGAAATGGCCATTACGATCCGGGTGTGAGTTGAGTTGAATAAAACAGACCATTATGAATTAGCCGTTCAACATTTCTCTTGCATGTATACATATATAATGCGTATGATAAACAGAGCATCGGGAGTAGCCAATCCTGAGAGAATGATCTTGGTTGTTTGTTGAGTTTGATTTCAAAGATGCACTTAGAGGCAAAATGAATCAGAACACTCATTGTAATTATTTTAGTATTTAGGGTCATATTACGAGCTAGCGAATAGTTGCTGTGTCATGTCAAACATATAGTGTTCATGAGTCGTACTGAGTTATACTTTAACTACCATTACCCCTGTTGGAAGGATATAATTGCTTTGGTTAGTATATTTGATATGTACCATATATATGTATACATTATCATTACATTCAGACCCCTCATAGGGGTAGGGATAAGCAGTCGAATTGCTGCTCGACTACTCGTGTCTTTTTCCAGCAGCATAGCTGACCCCGAACCCAATATCTTGTTTAGTATGCCGCCTTATCTTTGTTACTTATCATATATTAGCAGCATTCAGCTTACCTGAACCGGCCCACTGGCAAGGTAGTACTATAGAGCGATGTGTTTAGCTGTTGGACATCTATGTCCACTTTCCTACCCCTAAACTTCGTTTTAGATAGGTAAACTCAGAGTTTAAGTGGTTACTTTGTCAAAGCTAAATGTATTCTTTGAGGTGATCTAGCAAACGGCTGTTATCATTTAGATTACGAAGGCTATGACTCACAGATTGAACTAACCCAATTAATTGTGTGAACCATGTATGTATACATTTCTATTTCTAATGCACACTAATATTGCCGAATGCATAACAGCACTGTCTTTAATCCATAACCAAACCTTCTAACCGATTTGCTTGTAAATAAATAATAACTAAAAATCCAGGTGCCCCTGCTAATTTGATGTTATATGTAGAGATATGTATCAAAGGTGTTCGAAATCGATGACCTAGTTCAGCATTGACGTTGGAAAATCGCAAGTTTTAGTGTGGTTGCCGACTGGGA
>JASANE010010400.1:0-16785 GCA_030248225.1 Trileptium ribeirensis
ACCGGAACCGGAACCAGCAACCGGAACCGTCCATTTAAACCGGATCCGGAACCGGAACCGGAACCTGGTCTTCGAAATTTATATATAGTAAAACAGATGATGGAAGAAATGAAGGTACAGTGGATTTAAAATGGAATTAAAAATTATGTTTTACATTAAACTTAATGTATTCGATGGTATTATTGCCTTTCTGAAGCTTTAAAGAGACTGAGGAAGCTAATGTTTATTTATCGAACAAATATGTCGGTTTTTGGACATTCAGAGCAAAAAATGCTTCCACTATACACCATTGCGTATGCTGCGTCAAATCGAGTGTGCTTACAAAGCTTGGAGCGTAGAATACACACTTTCGCTCTGTCTCCAGTCGCCTCCCTTTACTACACATACGGTTGTTGCATGTTCTTACTGTAGGAAACTTAAAATTATTGGTTTATATGATTCTAAGAGAAAATAATAGATAGAAGGTAATTGTCTGATCAATGGTCAGCGACACTGTTTAGGCTAGCGTTGGACAAACAGTGTCCGTCAGTTAGATCATAATGATCATAACTTTCTAATCAGAACGCTGTAAATGAGACACACTGTGATGCTGTTCGCACAGTTTCAATAAATACAGTTCATTGCCAAGAAAGCAGTTTCTAGCTGCGTTGCAGATAACGTTAGTTTACTTCAATTTAGACTGATTTACAAAGTTTAAATCGCACCGGCTGGTGCTTGACGCAATTTATGTTAGCCAAGCATAGGCTAAGTACTTCCACGTAAGCCATACTCTGTTACGGAGTTGGACCGGTATAATTCGAACGTACCCCGCAGACTTCTGAATATGTGAAATAGCTGCTACAAGCATCGACCTGGCTTTGATTTAACAAACTCCTGCAGGTTATTATGAAAAATTCCTGCTCAAATTATGTGCCCTACTTACGTTTCACACGGCAAATTGGTTAGTTAATCTTTTCTTTTGCTTGGTTGTATTGGAGCTTGATTATTGTATAATATATTACATATGTTTGGATTACAGGATGAAGCAAAAAACTTGGAAAATTTCAAACAAAATTTTTAAACCGGAATTCCGGTTCCGGTATGGTTTTTGCTCTTTGCCGGAACCGGAACACGATTTTCGCCGGAATCGGAACCGGAATTCCGGTTACTCCCTGCACCTGATGGACAACTGAGACTCTCTATTGATTTTTCGGAAGAGTTGAAGAAGGCAATTGTAATTTTTGCAATGGGAGAATTTACGGCGGAATTGAACATTAACTCAAATAGGGAAGTATTTTGGAATAAAATGTCTTATCAGTTCCTTATCAACACGGACTTATATTGGTGCGATCGGTTGGTATTTTTCGTGGATATACCTTTACAAACTATTATATGGGAGCTAGATTTATGAAACATCTCGCAACATACGACTTGGATAAAGTACTTCGTCAACGATACATTCGTATCAATATTCGCAAGGCGTATCAGTAATGGAACAATACGTACGTCATTATTATCTTCAAAGTGAAATTGCTTATTGGCAAAAGAAGGCAGATGATTTTAAGCGACAATGCCAAGCAACAGGTGATTATATCGATGGACGATCGAAAGAGCAACAAAACCTAATAGCAATTATACAAAAGCGACGAGAGATTATAACAGCGGTGAAATTTATAACGAAGAAAATGAACAAAGGATATTGTCTTAATTGTTCATTGTATAAATTAGCAATGGTGTACCCTTGTATCTTTTTTTTATTATATAGATGATATTGTAAATTTGTATTGTATAATTCGTTGATTATGATATTATAGTGTATTTGAATTGTTTGTGTTGAAAATAAAATGAAAAAAAACATAATGGTAGCCATTACTGTGTATCCGGTATAAAGCCATCTGATGATTCCTTTGGCAGGGATGAAATGTTTTATCAAAGATACCAATATACATACCTCATTACACATACCATCATTTTCAGGCTACTTCCGCATTCCGTATAACTTCCGGATCATGATTAATAGCTTCTGGGCAGGGAGTAACCGGAATTCCGGTTCCGGCGAAAATCGTGTTCCGGTTCCGGTTCCGGCAAAGAGCAAAAACCATACCGGAACCGGAATTCCGGTTTAAAAATTTTGTTTGAAATTTTCCAAGTTTTTTGCTTCATCCTGTAATCCAAACATATGTAATATATTATACAATAATCAAGCTCCAATACAACCAAGCAAAAGAAAAGATTAACTAACCAATTTGCCGTGTGAAACGTAAGTAGGGCACATAATTTGAGCAGGAATTTTTCATAATAACTTGCAGGATTTTGTTACATCAAAGCCAGGTCGATGCTTGTAGCAGCTATTTTACACATCCAGAAGTCTGTGGGATACGTTTGAATTAAACCGGTCCAACTCGGTAACAGAGTATGGCTTACGCAGAAGTACTTAGGGTGTGCATGGCTAACATAAATTGCATCAAGCACCCGCCAGTGCGCTTGTAAACTTGGTAAATCAGTCTAAATTGAAGTAAACTAACGTTATCTGCAACGCAGCTAGAAACTGCTTTCTTGGCAATGAACTGTATTTATTGAAACTGTGCGAACAGCATCACAGTGTGTCTCATTTACAGCGTTCTGATTAGAAAGTTATGATCATTATGATCTAACTGACGGACACTGTTTGTCCAACGCTAGCCTAAACAGTGTCGCTGACCATTGATCAGACAATTACCTTCTATCTATTATTTTCTCTTAGAATCATATAAACCAATAATTTTAAGTTTCCTACAGAAGAACATGCAACAACCGTATGTGTAGTAAAGGGAGGCGACTGGAGACAGAGCGAAAGTGTGTATTCTACGCTCCAAGCTTTGTAAGCACACTGGATTTGACGCAGTATACGCAATGGTGTATAGTGGAAGTCATTTTTTGCTCTGAATGTCCAAAAACCGACATATTTGTTCGATAAATAAACATTAGCTTCCTCAGTCTCTTTAAAGTTTCAGAAAGGCAATAATACCATCGCAATACATTAAGTTTAATGTAAAAGTAATTTTTAATGCATTTTAAATCCACTATACCTTCATTTCTTCCATCATCTGTTTTACTATATATAAATTTCGAAGACCAGGTTCCGGTTCCGGATCCGGTTTAAATGGACGGTTCCGGTTCCGGTAAATTTCGGTTCCGGTTATTCCCTGCTTCTGGGTTACGTCCGCATTCCGGAAATTCCAGACATTCCGATCTACTTTCCACATTTCTTACATTGCGGAAGTTTCAGAGATTGCGGATGATTAATAACTTTCAGGCTACTTCCGCATTCCACACATTCCAGGGAACTTCCGCATTACCCTGAGATTTGTTTACATATGGGTAATTGGATTTGTTTACTTCCGGGAAAAATCTGGGATTTGTTTACTTCCGGTAACAATCTGGGATTTGTTTACTTCCGGATTTGTTTACTTCCGGTAACAATCTGGGATTTGTTTACTTCCGGATTTGTTTACTTCCGGTAACAATCTTGGATTTGTTTACTTCCGGGTCAAATGATTAATTACCCATGATCAATTACCTTAAAATTATGATTATTTACCCTAAAATTATGATTAATTACCATGATTAATTACCCATGATCAATTACCGATAATTAATTACCCTAAAATTATGATTAATTACCCTAAAATTATGATTAATTACCCTAAATTATGATTAATTGCCCTAAATTTTTGATTAATTACCCTAAAATTATGATTAATTACCTTAAAATTATGATTAATTGCCCTAAAATTTTGATTAATTACCATGATTAATTACCTTAAAATTATGATTAATTGCCCTAAATTTTTGATTAATTACCCATGATTAATTACCCTAAAATTATGATTAATTACCATGATTAATTACCTTAAAATTATGATTAATTGCCCTAAAATTATGATTAATTACCATGATTAATTACCTTAAAATTATGATTAATTACCCTAAAATTATGATTAATTACCATGATTAATTACCCATGATTAATTACCCTAAAATTATGATTAATTGCCTCCCCTCAGGGAGGGGGGCGCAAAACCGGCATTTTCCATCTACTATGGTCCAATTTCATTCTTCAGTGAAATTTCAGAGTGGGGGAACAAAACTTCGCTTGTCTATATATTATATATTTCCAGGTACTTATATATAACTGCTGTGCAAATATTTTCAGGCTATAAAACAGCCATTTTTCATTAATTAGTGACATATTTATATACGGGAAACATAAATTTGGGGACGTTAAAAATCTTGAGTTTTTAGTTGGACATGCAGAGTAATGGGTGGTCGGGGTAGAACCATGGTGCCCTGGTAAAGTGGGGTCCCTTATGGTGGATAGCTTAGTATTTGCTGATTATTGCATTTTCGATGGTGATACAAGCTTTCTTGTTGCCTGAGACTTTTGTTCTTCAGTGATGGTCGTCAATTCATATGTAGTGTCTTGATTGGGATCACAATGTAGCAATATGATATTTCAGCAAATTAACGACCGCAGACAATCAGGATATACGTACATATTGATTTTATTATGTGAATTTCTGGTGTAATGTACAAGTACGCACTCTTTTTGGTCTTCGGCCTGAAGCTAAATTCGATTGAGTACACGAAACCATCGCCAGGTCATAAAATTTCGCGTTACCTAGTCGAACTCGATAGTATGGTCGGCAAAATGGAGCCCAGTCTAACAGACCGAAAAATAAGAAGATTTCCATTACATCTATATTCATTCTAATGAGACAAACTCGTTTGTAGAATTTAATTTTTTTTGCATTGCCCTGCGTATATCTTCGTCGGCGGCAGGAGTAGTACGGGTCGTCGTGACCTGTGTTTTAAAACACCTCGAGCCTACTCACACAATGTGTTTGCCCATCTTTTATTCTGCAACCCAGTAAACATATAGATATGTACAGAACGCGACAGAAATGACTGTTGAATTTCGATGCCAGCGAGTTCGAATCAGTCACGATCGAGTGGATCGTTCTAGATTTCGCAACTATTTAAATTATTTATAGAACAAATTTATTTCGAGCGAATGACGAGCGACAGTCATTTTGACATTGCTGTACTGTTATTGTCTTCTAACAATAAAATAACACTATATATATAATGGTAGTTCACCTCAGCATCAACAATGAGTATTAAGTTCTTGAAAATTTAGCGTTTTCGGAGTATATATTTTAAACTTTGTCTAATAACTCGAAAACATCCATTATAACAAATTACATAATAGGGTCACGCTACGATGTCTTTTGCCCCAGAAAAAATCAGCGCGGTCAAAATGACGTTATGCGGAACTCTGTATATCAAAAATTAAGCTTTTTATGCCTATTCTTGGGTCAAATTTAACACTTTTAAAACACGGGGGTGCCGATTTATACCGGTTATTGAATGGAAACGAAGCGTCCATAAACGGTAGCTATTTGTATCGATAGTTTAGCCTGGGGGAAGTGTTATGCAAAAAAATTCAAAACATACCCTTTGCTAGATATGTTAGAATGTCGGAAGTAGCTGGTGGTCGGGGGGGTGGGGGTAAAAATGTGAAATGGACAATTCGACCGTGTTTAACCAGCGTGGTTAACTTGAAAACGGTATGAAAGATATTCTATACCGAAATTTCCACTATGAGGGGTACAAAATGGCAGCCCATATCAACTGCCAGTGTACATGCCTGAGACCATGATGGTCGGGGGTAAATTTAGAATTTTTTCAAAAAATAATTTTGCGACATATGTCGGCCAAATGTATTGCCACAATGTATTATGAACCAAAAGCGTGAAATTTCCTCGAAATAACATCATATGTTCGATTTTACCACATTTTGGTGGTGGTCGTGGGTGGGTAAAAGCCTGAGATCAACAGGTTGGGCGCGAGATAGAGCTCAGGTCGTTTCACCATTCGCTTCGTGATTGGAAAGAACCATAACAGACAAATGAATTGACTTCTACTGCCTCCACCATACCCCTAACTAGCAACGGTCGTGGGGGGTAATCAAATGTGCTAAAATCGACCTTTTGACCCTAGCGCTGGGGTAAGTAACAGCAAGCACCTGGGTTAATATTTTTTCAAAAGGCACCCAGGGGACAGGTATGATATATGAACAATGTTTATGTACCATGCATAAGTAACGAGCAATGACCAAAAAAGAATTTGGTTGGGGGGGGGTAAAACTGGAGTTATTGCCATATCGACAGCTGTCACTCTCCATGATTGGAGTAGATTTGAAAATCATGCAATTAAAAATGTGTAGACCTGACTAATTCTGCATAGAAAAGAATTTGGGCCATAACTTCGAACACGGAGCCACGACACTACTCGAAAAAAGAGGTTGTAAAATTAGTCATTACGATTTTTGTCAATTTGGGACTTATGTGGATGTCCAGTCTCTTACGGCGTGCGTGAAGCCGAAAATTTTTTTTGCTTCAACTAGCTAACTAATGACGCTTCCTAGCGTAAATAACATTTTTACCAGTTCCCTGTACGTTTATGTGCTACTGGCCAAAATATCCAGTTTTACCCCCACCCCGACCAAAAGGTCATTGTAGCGTGAAATGACCCAATAATGTATAAATATTAATGCGATTGTGTTCTGCTATTGCTGCTCCTCCTTCGATGTCACACTTTCCGCATATACGGAAAATAGTTGAAAATTAATACCTATCATAGGGTTATTTAGTACAAAATAGATTACATGGGGATAATTTGACCCGTTGAATTCATTGAAATGCTCAGATTTGTGCCCGGGGTTCCTGGAAGGAGTTATGGTGGGTAAGGGCACCATTCCCTATGACCCTCCGAGGGCTCAGGGGTCCAACAATTGAAAAAAATAAGTAGGTGTCATATAAGATAATTTTACCCACTAAGTGAATTTGAGCGGTTAATTTTGGATTCAAAGGTTCCGGTAAGAAGTTATGGGGGTGAGGGTGTCTTTGGGAGGACACCACTCCTTACGTGAGTCTTAGAGGTTCAAATCGAAAAAATGACTTGCCTTATGTAGAGTAATTTGACCTGCTGAATGCAATGGTATGCTTCGTTTTGGCTTCTGGTTTTGCGGTAACTAGATATAAAGGAGTCAGGGCACCCTCGGGAGCTCACCCTTATAATATGACCTTCAGGGGTCCAAAATTTGATAAAATGACCATAGTGTCATTTAAGGTAATTTGAACAGATCAGTCAATTCAAATGGTTTATTTTTGTCTTCAAGGTCCCGGTAAGAAGTTATGGGAAGTGCTCACATTTCCAAAAATCGAAGAAATCAAGTTGGTCACATATAAAGTAATTTGACTCGCTGAGTCGATTGGTGTGGTAGATTTTCGCCTGCGAGGTTCGGGTAAGGAATGGGGGTTAAGGTAACATGGGAGGTAAATTTGCTTCCTAACTTGTCGCCACGGGTTCCCGACTAGTAGCAACAATACGGCTAAAATAATATATATATTTATACGGTAATTTGACTCGCTGAGTCGATTGATGTGGTTAATTTTCGTCTCCGAGATTCGGATAAGGAGTTATGTGGGTTAGGGCACCTTAAGGAGGTACATTTTCTTCCGTTGTGTATCGCCACGGATTCCCGATTAATAATAATAATACGGCTAAGATAAATAAATATACATACAAGGTACAACTTCTGCAACGCGTGCACCACTACGGGTAGAACAGCCATTACCAGTGTTACAACACTCATTGTGCAATGGATAGCGCAACATGTATAGCTACTACGCTAAAATTGAGCCAGAACCGCTGGCCCGAGCCAGAATCCTAAAGTTGGTGAATAGCAGAAAGCGGACACTATTCACTAATGTATAATATTTCGAAGTTATTTTTCTTGATTCTTTACTTAGCCACACCACATTTTATGATTTAAAGCCACTGCCATTACTTCCACGCATATATATATATATATGTATATATCTATATATCTGTATATGTATATATATTAATATATTTATTTATATTTATATATATATATATATATATATATATATATATATCAGGGAGTAACCGGAATTCCGGTTCCGGTTCCGGCGAAAATCGTGTTCCGGTTGCGGTTCCGGCAAAGGGCAAAAACCATACCGGAACCGGAATTCCGGTTTAAAAATTTTGTTTGAAATTTTCCACGTTTTTTGCTTTGTCCTGTAATCCAAACATATATAATATATATTATACAATAATCAAGCTCCAATACAACCAAGCAAAAGAAAAGATTAACTAACCAATTTGCCGTGTAAAACGTAAGTAGGGCACATAATTTGAGCAGGAATTTTTCATAATAACCTGCAGGAGTTTGTTAAATCAAAGCCAGGTCGATGCTTGTAGCAGCTATTTCACATATTCAGAAGTCTGCGGGGTACGTTCGAATTATACCGGTCCAACTCCGTAACAGAGTATGGCTTACGTGGAAGTACTTAGCCTATGCTTGGCTAACATAAATTGCGTCAAGCACCAGCCGGTGCGATTTAAACTTTGTAAATCAGGTGAAATTGAAGTAACGTTATCTGCAACGCAAGCAGAAACTGCTTCCTTGGCAATGAACTGTATTTATTGAAACTGTGCGAGCAGCATCACAGCGTGTCTCATTTATAGCATTTTGATTAGAAAGTTACCATCATTATCATCTAACTGACGGGCACTGTTTGTCCAACGCTAGCCTAAACAGTGTCTCTGACCACTAATCAGAAAATTACCTTCTATTTATTATTTTCTCTCAGAATCATATAAACCACTGATTTTAAGTTTCCTACAGAATAACATGCAACAAACGTATGTGTAGTAAAGGGAGGCGACTGGAGACAGAGCGAAAGTATGTATTCTACGCTCCAAGCTTTGTAATCACATTCGATTTGACGCAGTATACGCAATGGTGTATAGTGGAAGACACTTTTTGCTCTGAATGTCCAAAAACCTACATATTTGATCGATAAATAAACATTATTAGCTTCCTCAGTCTCTTTAAAGTTTCAGAAAGGCAATAATACCGTCGCAATGCATTAAGTTTAATGTAAAAGTTATTTTAATGTATTTTAAATCCACTATACCTTCATTTCTTCCATCATCTGTTTTACTATATATAAATTTCGAAGACCAGGTTCCGGTTCCGGATCCGGTTTAAATGGACGGTTCCGGTTGCTGGTTCCGGTTCCGGTTATTCCCTGATATATATATATATATGTATATATATTTAAATTGTTGATTTCATCGTATTTTGCCCATAAGTGTGGTTCCAGGCAGTTGCCAAAATCCAATAAATTATTAATTTTTGTCAAACGTTGTATTGCAGTTTATTTTAATTAGTATGAGCGTTACTTCATCTGCGTTCAGACTGGGGCCACGATTGAAAGAGTTACGCTTACATCTGTGCCAATCATCTCCTGCTAGCCAGCAGGCAAGAGAATTCATCAGTAATCATTATTTACCGCTGAAACAAGCGAATCCGGGTTTTCCAATCCTTGTGCGTGAATGTAGCAACGTCGAGCCGACACTTTGGGCAAGGTTTGATTATACGTTTGTTTGGTTAGGTATCTGTGTCTGTAAAGCAATGTGGTGACGTTGTAATTACAAAATTTTTTGATTTGTGCGCTGTTAAATGCTTCTAATTTTATTGAGATTTCGAAAAGCGATAAAATAATTGTTTTCCGATCTTGGTTTGATTCCGATGTTTTCTATGCTTTGCCGCTATACGTACATCCTTTAGCGCATCGGTTGTTGACAGCAAATATCTTATATTTTAATTTTTGTATTCTGAGTGGTAGCGTAGATTTCTCATTGGTCAAAACTGTGAAATTTCGTGGCGTACTCATAACTCAACTTGTGATTGGCAGATATGGTCGCGCGATAGCTCATTCCAAACTTTGAAATCTCTGTTTGTGCCCTTTAATGGAACACAAAAACCTATTCCCACCCCTTCCATCTTAAAAAAAGTGGCCCGAAAGGGTCCGTGTAGGGCTTTTATTGGTGGTGCCAAAAACCATATCTCGATAACCACGGGTATGATCTGGCCTCAGTTGGGCCCATTTTGTTCAGGAAGTTTAGCTCTAAATTGAAGCTGTATATATTGAGCGCTTTATTGCCGAAGTAACCTACGCTCCTGAGCTGGGCCAAGCTGGGTTTTCAAATTGTCCATACGGATCCCCGGAAACATCCAATTGGTCATATCTCCGCAGCCACTGGAGCGATTCGGCCGCAGTTGCGCTCATTTTGTTTAAAAACTAAGGCTCTATATAACTATATTCAGTGCGTTGCTAGTGACCTCACCTGCCAGGCACGGTTGCATCAAGATGAGTTTTAAACGGGCCCTTGGGACCCCGGACACAAAATTGATCATATCTTTCTGACGACTAGAGCGATGTAGCAGCGGTTGGCTCTTTTGTTCAATAAAGCAAGCTCTAGAGTTTACTCGCACAGTAGGGTTGCATCAAGATGGTTTTTTAATGAGCATTTGGCATCTCGAAGACACTCAGAATCTACTTTCTTGGCGGTGAGACAACTTACTAATGGTATTGAGTTTGCATTATTCATATTAATAAATTGGTTAGTTAGACGTTCTTCGTTGTGGATAATTTCTTGTTCGTTGTGAACATTATCCACAACTAATGAAAAATGTGTCTGTCTATTTTTTACCTATGCTGAGATATCATGTGAAACGTTCAGATTTTGCGGTAGCTGCTTTTCTCATCAGGCGGAATGGAGACTCTGTTACGAATCAAGCAAAATTATGTTCCTGTGTGGTTAAGTTGCTAAAAACGTAATCGATTTAAATTAGAATGCCACATGTGCAGTGCTCACTCATACATTCTAAATTAGTGTAAAAGTTGATTTTGTATGTCGTGGCGCGAAGGAATTACTTTGAAAACCGTATTTGTGTTGGGTGCCGGCGCTATTATACATGATAGTCAAAAACGATAAGCTCTGAATGTTATGTTAAATAATATCTTAAGTGTCCAAAAATAACAAATTTCTAGATTATGCGTTTTGCATAAAAAGTTTAAGCTTATTATGGTTAAGACGAAATTGTAGCTGATATCTAAGCATACGAAATCATGACAGTCTTGTGATAATATTGACGTTAATGTAGTAGCTCCGTTCCGACAAGTATCACGGTCGTTATTGTCATCAGTGATTTCTAAATGTTCTCCGATATGATATTATAACGTTCTATTTTTTACCTTATCTTTGTGTTGTTTCATTGCTTGGATCTAGTTCTAAGTATCAGAAATATGTTGAATATTCTGCAATGATGGTAAAAAATAATGAGTTTCCTAAGTACCGTTTTGAGGTTTTTCGTTCAGCCCCGACCGGAATTCGTCAATCTTGAAAATACAGCTATATAACAATAAATTTTAATACCAGTTGTTTCAAAAACATTGTCCATTAGAACCATTGTTGTGGCATTTTTGATTTTACTGCGTTACCACTGCTCCCCTCGGTACCGAAAATTTTCAGAAAAGGTTGCTCGGAATTGTATATAATATACCATTCAAACGGAATTAACGATAGCAGTAAAATAATAGTGCCAAAATCAACTGAATCCATTCGTGGTTAACGAATTTTGTACGTTTATGTGAAATGAGCGTCAAAGCCCTAAGTCTAACTTATTAACCAATGGACCGATTCAGTTGATTTTAATGACTGCTCATGAGTATGGTTCGAATGGTATATAACATTATACATTATTTAGTAAAAATTTTCGAACATTTTCGGTACCATTGGTAACCAAAAAATCAAAAAATAATTGCAAATATGGTTGTAATGTTTAATGACCGCTTCGAGTCGAATTGTACCAAAATTATTGATGTATCTTTAAATTTGTCGAATTGGGGCTGCGGGTCCCAAAGGAAAAGATTCTCAGCTTGACTTATTGTTTCAGATATGAATTCTGCAAAGAAAAAAGTGTCAGCTTGAACGGTCAAAGCAGCAACGACATCCTTAATACTATTTCAAAGTTGAACAGTTCTACTCCATAGAAAGCTTGCTACGATTGATGTATCCTGGTTGTCCTATATTGGATACACGATCATTATTATTGTCGTTAACATTGTAGTATGCACACAACCGTTTAATTTTGCTTATGCTACATAATATGTAGTATTATTGACATTTCAATGTCAATATTATTGACATTGACACATTTCGGTCTTTTTATCTTAAGCTAGTCAACTGCGCAGGGTTTACGTTACCTTGATTGTGAAATTCATTGTTCTATATGGCTTGCATTATATTATCAAGCTTGCAAATGGCTCGACAACCTTGACCCGTGACCCGCACTGGCTCGTAGGTCGATAGTCCGTTACGCGTTTATCCCTTGACCAATGAGCAGCGAGCTAAATTCGTAGACGTCGTGACCTGGTTTAACTCGGATATCAGACCGTTACAATCTATATTACAAGCTTATGGAAGGTCATATATAAACAACACCACATAAAGCTATGGATAATGTTTATTGAAAACTACGTTATAGCAAAAACGCGATACACATAAAGCAATAAACACTCCAAGGGTAGCGTTTCCAACGTTTACGCGGCCAAACATGTATTCGTCAACAGGAATGTTGCCGGTATACGCTGTCCATTCGAATGAGTTTTAGAGCCAAATTGCGCAATCCCGCCTTTCCAGGATGTTTCACAGACCGGTCGGAATGTTGTGATTTGTCAAATTGCCCGCACAAAGGTGAAATTTTCTGAATATGTTGGCATATTAGCCTCATGTATTGATGGACGCTTTGACCTGGGACTCGGTCAAGCATTTGACCCATGACCACGTTGCCCCGCTGGAAATGCTGAGAAATTGGCCTGTCACACGCGGGTCAAATTTTCGACTCTGATTATTTTCTATTGCATTTTCAATTTAGAGATAGAACATAGTATTACGCTTTTTCGTTGAATGTCTTTATTTATTATAGATAGCTAGATTTAATGTATAATATGCCTGTATGTTCTCCAATGGGACAATGTAATTTTGATGTAGCCTACACAAAATGTTTGTATACTTCGTCAAAACTGTTGTTTTTGGCCAGGATAAGTTTAATGGATATTTTTCTGTACATTTGGAATAGATTGGTTGATTCGTATATTCAGAGCGCATAAATAAAGCAGCTTAGGCATTGTAAGTTATTAACCAAATTAATGACAATCATTCATGAAAAAATATAGGTTCCTAACAAAAAAGCAACATTTTTTGTCAAGTACATTTTAGTTCCTGTACATTTAGCTTGGGGGAAGAATTTCAATTGTTTTTTGGTTCAGATTTTTTAAGATATTAAGTGTACTTTTGTAATAATATTAGCTTCTTTGAGTTTTAAATTTTTGTAAATCGTAGGGATTTGTACGTAAGATGTATGGTTTGAAATATTTTGCGTGCGATTAAAATCTTACCAAGGCATGCGACAAGCCCATTTTATACTTCTGTAGTAGTAGTTGGCTCACGCGAACCGTTTTTCAGTGATTTAAATTCAGCTTTAATTTGTTCGCAAACTCACTGCTCTGTGATTGAAATCTCAAATATTTTGCGTTCGCGAAAATTCAAGTGAAATTACCAACATTTTTAGAACGAAAAATCTTCTGTAGTTTGAGTTAATCGATGTGAACACGAAAAATCGTTAATTAGTACTGCCCCGATCCGATTCCGCCCCCGCGAAAACTTGACTAATCAGTATTCAAAACCTCGTAGGCTTTACTGAATCGCGTTCTGCTTGAAGAAAGTGGCCCATTCTATCGCCGATGGCGCAATGCCAGGCATTTCTTTTGGATTTTAAATATTTTCGGTTAGTAAAACCGAATGGAAATTCAGTATTTTCCCGTCCAATATCCCTTCTCGTCTTAACTGGCCCCTTTAACAGACACTAGTCCTACAGTCTCATAGTTATGCACAGCACCTCGAGAAAATTACCGTCAGCAAATTGATTTGAGCCTTCAATTAATTTTCAAATATGTGGATGTCTCAGGTCGAGTATACGGAAAGGGCGGGCCGTCTACTGCCTGTATGTGGCGTCGCCCAGCTTTACAAAGTTTGAAGACTGCGTGGAGTTAAAAATTGTTTAATGAAGAATAGGAAATGTTGGAAATTTATACTAAACACATCGTAAAAGTTGTTTTGTTGTTAAAATAGGAAATATCGAATCTTCTGGTTCTTTCGCGAAAGAGCATTCAAGATTCTTATGGCATTTGGCTATAAGGTTGTTTTTAGTCGTTTTTCATTGTGAGTACTACCCACGAAGACTCCATGATACCAACAGTTGAAGACGGCACCCGTATTAGCACTGCACCCTATTTCCCCATCAGTAATAACTGTCATTTCGTCGTCATCACATTCGTCAACAAAATCTTGGGTCAAATATATACATTTGAAGGGCTCCACATCGTATAGCGTCCCTCCATTGGAAAACGAGCGGTCGTCAAGGATCGAGATGCCACTGCCGCTTGTCTTGTCATTGCCGATAACCATCACACCATCGCGATCCTCTACGACCGCCGTCGTTCCCAATGGAGGGACGCTATACGATGTGGAGCCCTTCAAATCGTATTATATGCAAGATTTTGTTGACGAATGTGATGACGACGAAATGACAGTTATTACTGATGGGGAAGTGGGTGCAGGTGCTAATACGGGTGCCGTCTTCAACTGTTGGTATCATGGAGTCTTCGTGGGTAGTACTCACAATGAAAAACGACTAAAAACAACCTTATAGCCAAATGCCATAAGAATCTTGAATGCTCTTTCGCGAAAGAACCAGAAAATTTGATATTTCCTATTTTAACAACAAAACAACTTTTACGATGTGTTTAGTATAAATTTCCAACATTTCCTATTCTTCATTAAACAATTTTTAACTCCACGCAGTCTTCAAACTTTGTAAAGCTGGGCGACGCCACATACAGGCAGTCACGGCCAGAACTTTTGGTATATTCGACCTAGACATCGCATATTTGAAATTAATTGAAGGCTCAATCAATTTGCTCACAATAATTTATAGAGGTGCTGTGCATATTATGAGGCTGTAGGACTAGTGCTGTATGTGTGGCAACTTGACGAGAAGGCATATTTTACGGGAAAATACTGAATTTCATTCGGTTTTACTAACCGAAATTATCCAAAGTCAAAATGCAAGTGCCAGAAATTATACCTTGTGCGAGAACATGTGCCACTTTTTTTTTGCAGAACGCGATTCCTAAAGCCTACGAGGTTTGAATACTGATTAGTCAGTGTTCGCGATGTCGTAATCAAATCGATCCAGTACTAATTAAACTCTTGGTGTTCGCATCGATTAATTCAAACTTCAAAGATTTTCGTTCTAAAAATGTTGGTAATTTCACTTGAATTTTCGCGAACGCAAAATATTTAGATTTCAATCACAGAGCAGTGAGTTTGCGATCAGTTTAGAGCTGAATTTGAATCGCTGAAAAACGGTTCCGTAACAATTATTATAAGAAGTACAAAATGGTTTGTGGCATCACGTTAATTTTAATCACGCACAAATCTCAAACCGTACATCTTCCCGACAATCCTACGTTACAAAATATAGAACTCAAAAAGCTAATATATACAAAACGCGTAAATCTGTAAAAATCTGAACCGAAAACAATGAAACTATTCCCAAGCTAAATATACAAACTAAAATTTACTTGACGAAAAATGTTGCTTTTTTGTTCGGAACCTATATTTTTTCATGAATGATTGTCATTAATTTGGTTAATAACTTACAATGCCTAAGCTGCTTTATTTATGCGCTCTGAATATACGAATCAACCAATCTATTCCAAATGTACAGAAAAATATCCATTAAACTTATCCTGGCCAAAAACAACAGTTTTGACGAAGTATACAAACATTTTGTGTAGGCTACATCAAAATTACATTGTCCCATTGGAGAACATACAGGCATATTATACATTAAATCTAGCTATCTATAATAAATAAAGACATTCAACGAAAAAGCGTAATACTATGTTCTATCTCTAAATTGAAAATGCAATAGAAAATAATCAGAGTGGAAAATTTGACCTGCGTGTGACAGGCCAACTTTCTCAGCATTTCCAGCGGGGCAACGTGGTCATGGGTCAAATGCTTGACCGAGTCCCAGGTCAAAGCGTCCATCAATACATGAGGCTAATATGCCAACATATTCAGAAAATTTCACCTTTGTGCGGGCAATTTGACAAATCACAACATTCCGATCCGGTCTGTGAAACATCCTGGAAAAGGGGGATTGCGCAATTTGGCTCTTAAAACTCATTCGAATGGACAGCGTATACCGGCAACATTCCTGTTGACGAATACATGTTTGGCCGCGTAAACGTTCGAAACGCTACCCTTGGAGTGTTTATTGCTTTATGTGTATCGCGTTTTTGCTATAACGTAGTTTTCAATAAACATTATCCATAGCTTTATGTGGTGTTGTTTATATATGACCTTCCATAAGCTTGTAATATAGATTGTAACGGTCTAATATCCGAGCTAAACCAGGTCACGACGTCTACGAATTTAGCTCGCTGCTCATTGGTCAAGGGATAAACGCGTAACGGACTATCGACCTACGCCAGTGCGGGTCACGGGTCAAGGTTGTCGAGCCATTTGCAAGCTTGATAATATAATGCAAGCCATATAGAACAATGAATTTCACAATCAAGGTAACGTAAACCCTGCGCTGTTGACTAGCTTAAGATAAAAAGACCGAAATGTGTCAATGTCAATAATATTGACATTGAAATGTCAATAATACTACATATTATGTAGCATAAGCAAAATTAAACGGTTGTGTGCATACTATGACAATACGTAACTGAACGAAGAGCAATGCAA
>JASANE010010401.1:0-52421 GCA_030248225.1 Trileptium ribeirensis
CTACTCATTTTACAATCTACAGAACTAAAACAAACATTTCGTATTGAATATATCATTTGGTAAGCATACGTATGCCTAATTGTCTATTGCTATTCCTCCGGCAGTATGCCTAGAAAAATTCGAAACTACTACTCATTTTACAATCTACAGAACTAAAACAAACATTTCGTGTTGAATATATACATTTGAGTAAGCATACGTATAGCCTAATTGTCTATTGCTATTCCTCCGGCAGTATGCCTAGAAAATTGAAAACTACTCATTTTACAATCTACCAGAACTAAAACAAACATTTCGTATTGAATATATCATTTGGTAAGCATACGTATGCCTAATTGTCTATTGCTATTCCTCCGGCAGTATGCCTAGAAAATTCGAAAACTACTCATTTTACAATCTACAAAAAAAAAACAAACAATTCTAATTGAATATATAATTTGGTAAGCATACGTATGCCTCATTTCTATTGCTATTCCTCCGGCAGTATGCCTAGAAAATTCGAAAACTACTCATTTTACAATACTACAGAACTAAAACAATCTTTTCGTATATAATATATCATTTGGTAAGCATACGTATGCCTAATTGTCTATTGCTATTCCTCCGGCAGTATGCCTAGAAAATTCGAAAACTACTCATATAACAATATAAATAAAAAAAACAAAAATAACTTAATGAATAAAACATTTGGTAAGAATACGTATGCCTAATTGTCTATTGCTATTCCTCCGGCAGTATGCTTAGAAAATTCGAAAACTACTCATTTTACAATCTACAGAACTAAAACAAACATTTCGTATTGAATCTGTGAGCTATGGTTCAGCATTTCGTATTGCCTAATTGTCTGTTGCTATTCCTTCCGGCAGTATGCCTAGAAAATTCGAAAACTGCTTCGGTTTACAGATATTTTACCAGAACTAAAACAAAACATTTCGTATTGAATACATCGGTTTGGTAAGCATACGTATGCCTAATTGTCTATTGCTATTCCTCCGGCAGTATGCCTAGAAAATCAGAAAACTACTTCGTTTACGATGCTCCAAGAACTGAGAAACAAACATTTCGTATTGAATATATCATTTGGTCAGCGTACGTATGCCTAATTGTCTATTGCTATTCCTCCGGCAGTATGCCTCAGAAAATTCGAAAACTACTCATTTTACAATCTACAGAACTAAAACAAACATTTCGTATCTGAATATATCATTTGGTAAGCATACGTATGCCTAAATTGCTCATCGCCATCCCTCCGCAAGTATGCTTCGAAAATTTGAAAACTACTCATTTTACAATCTACAGAACTAAAACAAACATTTCGTATTGAATATATCATTTGGTAAGCATACGTATGCCTCATTGTCTATTGCTATTCCTCCGGCAGTATGCCTAGAAAATTCGAAAACTACTTCATTTTACAATCTACCGAACTAAAACAAACATTTCGTATTGAATATATCATTTGGTAAGCATACGTATGCTTAATTGTCTATTGCTATTCCTCCGGCAGTATGCCCTACAAAATTCGAAAACTACTCATTTTACAATCTACAGAACTAAAACAAACATTTCGTATTGAATATATCATTTGGTTAGATATACATCTACGCCTAATTGTCTATTGCTATTCCTCCGGCAGTATGCCTCCAAAATTCGAAAACTACTCATTTTACAATCTACAGAACTAAAACAAACATTTCGATCTGATATATCAGTTGGTAAGCATACGTATGCCTAATTGTTTATTGCTATTCCTCCGGCAGTATGCCTAAGAAAATTCGAAAACTACTTCATTTTTTACAATCTACAGAACTAAAACAAACATTTCGTATTGAATATATCATTTGGTAAGCATACGTATGCCTAATTGTCTATTGCTATTCCTCAGGCAGTCTTCAAAGAAAATACGAAAACAAATCATTTAAAAATCTACAGAACTAAAAAAAAAATTTCGTATTGTATATATCATTTGGTAAGCATACGTATGCCTGATTGTCTTCATCTGCTATTCCTCCGGCAGTATGCCTGGGAAATTCGAAAACTACTCATTTTACAATCTACAGAACTAAAACAAACATTTCGTATTGAATATATCATTTGGTAAGCATACGTATGCCTAATTGTCTATTGCTATTCCTCCGGCGGTATGCCTAGAAAATTCGAAAACTACTCATTTTACAATCTACAGAACTAAAACAAACATTTCGTATTCAATATATCATTTGGGTCACCACGTGTATCGCCTGATTGTCTATTGCTATTCCTCCGGCAGTATGCCTAGAAAATTCAAAAATTACTCATTTTACAATCTACAGAACTAAAACAAACATTTCGTATTGAATATATCATTTGGTAAGCATACGTATGCCTAATTGTCTATTGCTATTCCTCAGGCAGTATGCCTCGAAAATCCAAAACTACTCATTTTTAAATCTACAGAACTAAAACAAACATTTCGTATTGAATATATCATTTGGTAAGCATACGTATGCCTAATTGTCTATTGATATTCCTCCGCAGTATGTCATAAAAATGCGAAAACTACTCATTTTACAATCTACAGAACTAAAACAAACATTTCGTATTGAATATATCATTTTGGTAAGCATACGTATGCCTAATTGTCTTATTTGCTATTCCTCCGGCAGTATGCCTAGAAAATTCGAAAACTACATCATTTTACAATCTACAGAACTAAAACAAACATTTCGTATTGAATATATCATTTGGTAAGCATACGTATGCCTAATTGTCTATTGCTATTCCTCCGGCAGTATGCCTGAGAAAATTCGAAAACTACTCATTTTACAATCTACAGAACTAAAACAAACATTTCGTATTGAATATATCATTTGGTAAGCATACGTATGCCTAATTGTCTATTGCTATTCCTCCCGGCAGGATGCCTAGAAAATTCGAAAACTACTCATTTTACAATCTACAGAACTAAAACAAACATTTCGTATTGAATATATCACTTGGTAAGCATACGTATGCCTAATTGTCTATTGCTATTCCTCCGGCAGTATGCCTAGGAAAATTCGAAAACTACTCATTTTTACAAATCTACAGAAAACTTAAACAAACATTTCGTATTGAATATATCATTTGGTAAGCATACGTATGCCTAATTGTCTATTGCTATTCCTCCGGCAGTATGCCTAGAAAATTCGAAAATTACTCATGTTACAATCTACAGAACTAAAACAAACATTTCGTATTGAATATATCATTTGGTAAGCATACGTATGTACCTAATTGTCTATTGCTATTCCTCCGGCAGTATGCCTAGAAAATTCGAAAACTATTCATTTTACAATCTACAGAACTAAAACAAACATTTCATATTGAATATATCATTTGGTAAGCATACGTATGCCTAACTGTCTATTGCTATTCCTCCGGCAGTATGCCTGAGAAAATTCGAAAACTACTCATTTTACAATCTACAAACTAAACAAACCTTCATATTGAATATATCATTAGGTAAGCATACGTATGCCAATTCTATTTCCCCCCAGGTAAGCATACGTATGCCTAATTGTCTATTGCTATTCCTCCGGCAGTATGCCTAGAAAGTTTCGAAAACTACTCTCATTTTACAATCTACAGAACTAAAACAAACATTTCGTATTGAATATATCATTTGGTAATCATACGTATGCCTAATTGTCTATTGCTATTCCTCCGGCAGTATGCTGTATACAATAAACATTTGGCAAATTTAGTGTGTGCATTACAAAACCATTATGAACTCTGTTTCTATAGTAATTGTTATACGCGATTAAACTAAATGTGACCCCGCTGAACATTCTATTTTGTAATTTTGCAAAAATTTGAGTTAACGAACAGTTTGTAGTCAGCCGAAAAAGCTATTTTCGCGAACAAAATTTTGTCGGATTTGATTAGAGACGGTATACCGGTTACCCTTGCACTGTTTGAGAACCAAACTGGGCGGAATAAATTTGCTAGTAATGCATTCATTGTAATGGATGATACATTTATTTTAATGAAGTACAATATGACAAATACCAAAAATGAAAACTCTGCTTCAACTACTAAGCAAAACTAACTAGAGGAAGCGAACTCACTACACTCTTTGGCTTATGCAAATCAACGCGAAAACTAGGCGCAGCTATATCATAATTTGCATGCGCTACAACGGTTTTGTTCGCGAACAAGTACTGATAAACCGTTCCATTTATGATCTCACAGCTACATTAAATATTTTACGCGATCAATGACAAATTCTATTTTAAAGCAAGAAAATTTTACTAAACTGTCATTACCGCATTCGAATTCGCTAAATATAGGCTAGCAATTCACCGAATCGAATTTCCTATTTGTTCCGTAACAGCGGATATACATTCCACATCTTGTTTTGTAAAATAAGATGGTTGGTCAGTTTTAGCTTAGTGGTGCATTAGAATATGGAAATGTTTGTTTTACTTACCAGAAATAGTTTCATGGAAAATAGATGTAAGTGTCAACTAAATGAAGTATATATATACGTAAAAACTTGTACTGAAAATACAGCTGAAAACAGTAGTTGCGCTTACTGTGTTCTGAGGCGACATTTGGTTCTGGGGTAAAATGGTACTTGTAAAAAATTGTAATAACTTGTTATATACACGAAACTGTTTGACTAAGTCAATGCGAAAAACCATGTGCATCTTAACTTGTAAAAATGTTGCCGCGTATAACTTGGGAAAGTAGAATGATTCAAAGCAGCTTATCTATAGCCAAATGGTGTGTCAGATTATTTTCATTTGTTTTTACCTGAATTATTTTCATTTTCACAAACCGTGTGAAAAATTGTTTACTCGTTTAATTTGTGTTTTACTTATCTATTTTAGGTGGTGGCAGTGGTATTGGCCGGGCTGTTTGTCAACTATTCGCCAAACACGGCGCTTCGGTTCTTGTCGCAGATGTTAACAAAAGCGGAGCTAAAGAAACTGCCGAAACGTTACCGTCGCCTGTGAAACACACTGCAATTCAAGCTGATATTACATCGTCAGACTTTGTGTCGCAGCTTTTGGATGCTGCAGTTACTACTTACGGGCGGCCACCGGCAGTCTTGGTCAACTGCGCAGGAGTAACGAAAGATGCTTCGTTAGCAAAAATGTCAGATAACGCTTGGGATTGGGTGCTGTCTGTTAACCTAAAAGGGCCGTTCTTAATGTGTCGAACGTTTGGCCGGGCAATGGTGGATCACAATGTCGCACATCCTTCGATAATTAATGTCTCGAGCATTATCGGAAAAATTGGTAACATTGGTCAAGCTAATTATGCGGCGTCCAAAGCTGGACTTTTGGGTCTTACCAAAGCACTCGCTAGAGAGCTGGGTCCGAAAGGTGTCCGAGTGAATGCGGTTTTGCCTGGATTTATTGATACACCGATGACCGAGAAACTCCCAGAAACAATTATAGATGCAGCTAAAATGATGACTCCTTTAGGACGTACCGGAAAGCCTGATGAAATTGCAAGCGCGTGTCTTTTTCTGGCTTCACATGACCTCAGTTCTTATGTTACTGGAGCATGTTTAGAGGTTACCGGTGGGTTGGGAATGTGAAAAATCAGTTGGCTCAATCTTTACTGCATTACCAAAGCACTCGCTAGAGAGCTGGGTCCGAAAGGTGTCCGAGTGAATGCGGTTTTGCCTGGATTTATTGATACACCGATGACCGAGAAACTCCCAGAAACAATTATAGATGCAGCTAAAATGATGACTCCTTTAGGACGTACCGGAAAGCCTGATGAAATTGCAAGCGCGTGTCTTTTTCTGGCTTCACATGACCTCAGTTCTTATGTTACTGGAGCATGTTTAGAGGTTACCGGTGGGTTGGGAATGTGAAAAATCAGTTGGCTCAATCTTTACTGCATTCATTTAAGACAGTGTAACAGTGCCCTTGCAACGTATAAACAAGCTACATTCCTCGGCGAGGAAATGTGTTTTTTGAACATTTCCAGCTAAATTTTGACTCACTCAAACTTAATTTTCATATCTTTTTCATATAACCATTCCTAGTTCTTAGTTGTGCTATGTGCTAAGCGCCCAAGTCCTGGAAACGTTTACGGTGCAGTATATAGTTGTGTTTGGCAGAGTGCTCGTAAAGACGTTCTTGGTGCTTATTTTAGTTGTTGCCAACTAATTGAAGCACCCGGTTACCGTTTTCAGATGGAAAACCATGTAAAGTTTAATCCGTGTTCCAATTTTTTATGGGTACCTTAAACTGATATGGTAAAAGGACCGAAATTTAGACCATTTGTTTACTAACATTTTGATCTGTAATATACGTGAAATTCTTCATTTTAAGAAAATTTGACAAATATTTGCGCTAAAGTTTAAGACGGTTTTCATTTCGGGACCGTTCTTTCCCAAACAAACTTTGAAATAAAACTAAAAACTCTGTTCTTGGAGTAAAGAAAAATGGAGTCTCTCTATGATAAATTTGGTAAACAATGGAGTCTCTCTATGATTACGTACATCATTTGGGAGTATTGTTGCAAAAAATTTTGTTGATTTCAAAAGATATAGTCACAAAAATATGTACCAGAGAATTGAAAAAACTGTTGCAATACTAAACATAACTGTTCGTTATAAAAATGGTGCAAATCGCAAGAATGGGTACCACTTATCCTCAAAATATAACGCACTAATAGCCTTGTAAGTGCGCGATGTCCGTGTTTTGTAACCGCTGTGAAAAACTTTGCCTTCCTGAAGTCGGATGCTCAAACAAATTCTTGAATCGAAGCGGGCGGCCTTTCCATTAATAAATTTGCAAAATGGTAAAAATGTCTGTGGGGATCATAACTTATCACAGAATGGATGGCTATTCACAGTTAAGTCTATTTGTGCCCTTTCATTAGATGCTAAACCTGCCGACCACGTCTCCCGGGTGAAAATGGGCCCCTGTGTGTCAATGGTCACATTTTTTCTTTGAAATTTGGCCATCTGGTTATCAATCTTTTGCGACTTATATCTCCAGGCTTCGCAGCGAAAAAGTGAATTTTCATATCGGATCCTCTCATCGAGTGCTACAAATTACTTGATTTTTTGTCAAAGTAGCCGTTTTCGAGCTATTAGCCAAAGTTGAAAAATATCCCAAAAAGCGAAAATTTCAAAATTTTTACAAAGCAAGTTTTTTACTTGTTGGGGTAAACTGTCGGGTTATAGGATTATTTACGGGGTGGTTTTATTGCTTCAACACCGATGTGTTATTAACCTTGTGTGACGGTACCAGAGCGAGATAGATTAGTAAAGTTTGGTACCAATAATAGTCAAATTTCGCCGCTTTTTCAATACAGATGTATCTAGGTCAATAGGTTGTTGGGGTTACTGAATACGATCAATTGTAGACCAAAAATGCATCAAATAATGCAAGTCTTAGGGGCCATAAAAACACTCTAAAAATTGTGAACTATGAATTTAAATTTTTTGTATTTTTGGTTAAGTGGGCTTGGTGCCCTAATTTGGCAAACTGGTTAATAAGCGCAGAGTAGCCACACTCGCTCCGTTTCCCCTCAGCTTGCGAGTTACTAGTATGTCTATCTTAAAAAATATAATTTTACCTACCTTTTCAGTTTTCATATAGTTTTTAAGTTATACATTTTGCAAAGCTAGCTAAATAATTTGGTCGTGCTTTATGGCCAGAACAACAAATCGACTTTAAGCCCAGCCGTATTAGTCGGGTTCAGCCAAGGATTACCTAGTTTTGCAGGACTGGCGTTGTATTATAATAGGCTAACGTATTATGTATATTTTGCACGCAAAATTCGTTGATTTTTGCTGTGTAGCTATGGGCCAAATTCTAGCAATCGGCATCTTAAACGTATAAATATATATGGTTCCGAAAATTTTGATAGATTGGTGTTACGTACGTATTTGTCCTAGAACCTGGTACTTCGTTAATGTATGCGTTTATACTGTACGTCAATTGTAGTTCACGAAATCAATAATTGGAAATATTTTTCTAAAATGTGACCAAATTTTCAAAATTTTGTACTATAGAATCAAATATTTAGTAACGAAAGTGATAGGGAGATATTTTTCATGCAAATTGAATTTGGGTTTACGATGTAATCCTTTAATGTGATGCCGTCTGCCTAAACATAATGTAACTCAAAGCTAGTTCTAAAATGTGCCTGAGCGGACTACGTTCACAGGTGAACAAAAAATTTGTTTGGTGGTTCATTGAAATTTTTTACTTAGTCGGTTCGGATGGGTCTACCCGAACTCATGTTGAATTGCTGGATGCTGCACTGAGACCGTTGGGTTGGTAGCATTAATCTAATGTTAGTTATTAAAAATTATGTTAATACTTTTATGCGAACGGCAACGAAACTGTGGAGTAGCATTGATGAGGCCAATGATGTCATCCTACATCATGTACCTAACGTAATGGTTATGCACTGTGAACATTTCACCCAAATGGATTGGTTTTTAACAGGTTATATTTTGTGAATTGAAAATAGGTTTTTTAGACTGTACACATACACTCCGAAAATTGTTAATTTTGAAAAAAACACTGTTAATTTTGGTACCACCGACACAGTTCATCGAGACGGTGGAAAATCACAATTATAGCTAGATATGCGACAAAAATTTTTCGATTTTCGTATAGCATTCGATCAGCTGAATCAAATGGCGTCAAAATCAGCTGACTTCTTGTGTTAGAGAAGCCGTTGGCTTTTGCTTAAATGGCCGTAGCTCTTAAACTCATGAATGTATTGACCTGGTTTCGACTCAGCTCAGTACGGCTGGAATAGTACATTAAATTATATATGCATCTAGTGAAATTTAGATCGGGCTAAGGGCTATATTCGGAAGATCCAACAAAATTAGCGTAGGTTTTGCACTAAAGTTACAATTTGCACTAATGTCTCCTCAAACGAGCGTTTACACTAGCCACACCACTTTTAAAGGCGAGTCACGTAAGGCCAGATCCACTGTTAATATTTGAGTTGAATCTGTTTACTGATAACCTAGCTTCAAATGATAATCGGAAACTGGTCTTATATTAGCCTGAAGCATGGTATTGTTTGACCCCTGCTCCCGAACAGGCGGAGATATATGGGTACCATTGTAGTTGAAGACACACATTTAAACGCACTCAGTAGAAAAAAAATTAGCGAAATACTTCGATTGGTTACTGGATTATTAGATATGCAACAAAATTTCAAGAATTACATAGCCATATAATGTAAACATTGTAAGCACTAGCTATGTGATCTTTTTTGTTAATTTATACTATAAAATTGAAATATCCATTTTTGAGCTTTTTATGGTATACTACTTATCGGAATCTCTGTAATGCTTCCTGGTGACGCTTACCCTCGCCTCCAAGATGACATAGAATGTGCGTTTGTTTATCTTTTAGTTCAGAAGTTACATGGTTGAAAAGTACATTTTTTCGAAATTGATGTTACCTATTAACCAGGGTTACATACAATTTAAATTAATATATGTATGAATGTATTATGCTTTACCGCATGTAAAAGTATATATTCGTATGTATAGAATATGTTACATTATTCTTGCATACATATGTTTATTCATAATATGCATACATATTTCAGTATATATATGTAATATGTGAAATTGAGTGTTAGAATTTCCGCAGCCATAAATCTGTCAGTTTTGAAGATACAGTGATAATTTTAGTGCCATTCGACTCAGCTCGATGAGATGATTCGGTAAATTCAGCCATTCCATTCCGACTATATTTATGACAATTTTTTTGTGTTTCCGATGGTGCACCATCGGCGTCAAAAATTTCGAAATTTTTTTCTCGATAAATATATAAATCTATGGACTATTGGAACCGCATTGACGATCTGAGCCCAATGGTGGTAAAATCAGCTCAATATGTTCTTGGTTTAAGGAGTTGTTTCCATTTATGTGAAATCTCGAGCTTAAGCTTTAATTTAAGTTGAAGTGTTTAACCAATGAACCGATGAAGTTGATTGCACCAACATTCAATCAGCTCGTTAATGCGGTTCGACTGGTATATAAAATTATATAATAATCGAAAAATATTTTTTCCAAAATTTTAGGTACCTAGTGACACAAATGGGTATCGAAAAGAATTGCGATGAAAACGGTCCAAATGGATATTTCCTGAACCACTTCGTCGCGCTGAGTCGAATGGCACAAAAATTTCCGCGGTATCTTCAAAATTGAAGAATTTTGGGCTGGTGGGAATTCTTGGAAAACCGTAGTATAAAAGTATGTAAAACAAATTCGTTATTCTCCCAAACCATCGTCTGTAGCTAGCTAAACACCACGCCCATTTTCCTATTGCCATGACTGATGGTAAACGTTTAAAGACAATTCAGTGGAATTATCATACTGTTCTCTATAAAAACAATGATAATACACGCTCTTGATCGAAGTATATAAATATATTTGCAATCACAAGTGGCTTTCTTGAATAAACTTAACCACTTAAGTTGAGTTTCTGAAGAATAAAGACCACAAAAAACAATAAGTGCCTTATGTGTCGCGATAAAATAAGTTGCAGCAATGTGTATTCAAGTGTACGTTCTGGGGCTTTAAGAATACGTTTCGATGGGATGCTCTCAACGTACGTGTAATAGTTGCGGCTTTGTTTGCCACATTATAGGCCAGTTATATCTATCGCAAACTCTGTACGTTGCTCATGTATCATAGGATTCGGAGGTCCGTCGAGTAGACCATCTCGAGGGGTTGCAGAATCTTCAGGGCTAAATTTGTGAAATTACGCGGATTTCGGAACACAAAATGTTTTTGCTCAATTTATGCCAGTTTGTGATAACTTTTCTCATAATTGCTCTTATTTTTTTCAATTCAACCCAATTTTTGGATAAAATTTTTCGAGGCGCACGGCGGCAGTGAGGGGGTTTAATTTCGTTTGACAGAGGGTCCGACCCTTGGAGGGGGGGGGGGGTAATTCAAGCTAACCCCCATCGAGGTTTATGTATATATGTGTATATAATCCTGCAGTCGTTAAATTTTCAATACGTAGATTATGTCTTGTAAAGCCGTAATAGATGGTTTATACAGAAATAGGCAGCGGTACATTTTTATGTTTCTCAGTTAAAATATAACGCGTTTTAATTTTTTATTGAAATTCAATTTTAGTGGCAGTTTCGATTATTAGCAATATTTGTTAAGTTTGTCGCAAGAAAGATGCTTTGTTAATTTTTCACGTCGCTTTATGCTAAGACTAGAACGCTTTACTGTGTCTGAATTGAACTCTTTTAGCGATAATGTTCCATATTTCGAAAAAAAATTATGGTTAAGAATTTATTGTGAAATTTTTAAAAAAAGTTTACTGTTCAAATTAGGAGGTCTACCTGTCGATTGAAGTGTGTTTTCGGTATGTACCTATTAACCCTTTTATGCCCGAATTAATTTGAGTATCGTGCAATGTTTGACAAACTCAAGCCTGCGCCAGGGATCAAACCCGAAACATACGGTTGAAACTTGTGTACACAAACCACTGAGCTATCTGAGAGCTGTTGCTCGGTTCCTTAAGAAACCTCACAATGCGAGCGAATAACAACGCACGTTCAAACAAACGTATGATATACGACAAACTCAGTAAACACAACGAGGCGCCATGTGCGTTGGGTCCATTTGGACCTTAAGAGCATGAGAAGGTTAATCCTAAAAATTTAGGGAATTATATGCCTTGAATTGTTACTCATATAATTTTACTGAAACACATTTTCATTCATGAATTGGCCTTGCGCTTTAAAACAGTAAATTGAGTTTGGTTTATAGTGATAAACATATTACAATAAAATGTTCACTTGGTCCCGTCGAAGTTGTCTGTACATGAAATGATGATGGATGTGTAGTAAAAATGCCCTTGTGAATTTTACGAAAGACGAGAATTTGTCCCAATTTAATTTTAAAAGTAGTTTTTATGAACGTATCAAAAATAACTACCAGTGTTCAGAGTGTTTTTACCATGTGAAACGTGTAAATGATCCTCCAGAAAATGGCTATATTTATGATCGGCAAGCATATTTGGACGCAAGTTGTATTATGGATATTATTTGTAGGTACTACAATGCTCAGCTATGGGAATATTCTTACAAATATGTTCTTGCAATTATTTATATACAATTGTATTTTAATAATATTGATATATGTGGATGTTAGTAAATGATTTTAATTTGAGCTGACCGAGTGAAGCCAATGTAGCGTTACATTTTGCCGCCAATGTAACCATTAGGGGTGGAAATGAAATGCATGCTACGCCGTTCTCGATATACTAAGTTTTAGCTCTTACCCTAAGCTAAGGTCCCTATATGAGCCATGTACTAAGCCTAAGTCGGGGCTCCCGCCCCCGAACCCACCGCTCTAAGGGCACAATAGACAGACATGAAAGCGCAAACTGTTTCAATGAAACGACAATCCATCTCTCGAACCGGAGACATAATTGTTTAGAATTAGAATCGTGTTAATAAAGTTGATGGCCAATGTAGCCTTTAGGGGCGGAAGTGAAATGCATGCTATGTCGTTCTCGATATACTAAGCCTAAGCTAAGGTCCCTATATGAGCCATGTACTAAGCCTAAGTCGGGGGGCTATCACCCCCCGAACCCTCCTTATAAGCTGTTCTTTTTTCTAACATTATAACGCCCGGCCCCTAAAGGTGACATGGCCCCACTTTGCTAAATGTATAGGAATTGGATGCGGTGTTTTACAGCCGTATCTCAAGGATTTATATATAAAAGAACTATCAAAATTTTTAGCGACAAATGTTAGAAATTCGTTTTATCTGTTTTTTTGAAAAAGATTATTCAGAAACGAAAGAAATGTGAAAAATATATTAAATAAATTTATTTTTTTTTATTTCCGCTAACGCTTTCAGCCCATGTAAACTTTAGGGAATACCCGTTTCCCGTTGAAAATTTATTTTATCTATATGTGATCATATAAATAGACATGAAATTTTTGGGAAGAAAAATTTTCTACCCAAAAATTATCGATTTTTAAGAAAATAAACAACTTTATGTGTGTCTATATATGTAATACACACTTATACATAAAATAAATTTCCCCACGTTAACCCGGAAGCCCCTGAAGTGGCGGCAGGCCCGCCATGACTTCTGTTGTAGTACGTTGGTGGCTTTTGTCGACTTCCGATTAGCCTTGGACTCAGTCGACCGCGAATCACTATTCGCCATTGGGAGGCAGATGGCGCTCCTAATAAGTTGGCTCGGATGATTAGGACGATATACCGCAGCGTTGAAGCTATCGAACGTGGCTACAACACTACCCCTGGGGCGTTTTCTATAAAGACCGGTTTAAGGCAAAGTTCTGTATTGTTTCCCACTCTTTTCAGCTTATCCATGGATTGGGCAGTCAAAAGCAACCGTGATAACCCAGAGATTGGAATAGTCTATAGTGAAGGTTGCAATGTCAGCGACCTGGACTATGCCGACGACCTAGCATTGCTCGCCAAGTCGGCTGCTGCGCTACAGTAAATTTTGGGGAGGCTCAGCTTTTAATCTAAGTGGGTTCGTTAAGACGACACTTGTTTTGTCACCACCTGCCGATTGGAAGCGACCAAGGCGTTCGAGAGGTGGGGACCAGTTGGCAAGCGCCAGAGGGATTTCGCATTCGGTGACATCCCACGGCGCAGAGGGTCTCTGGCGCGTTCTCTGTGATAACATCCGTGGCAACCGATCGTGACAAATGAACGAGCCGAGGCATATGGTGATGGCGCCGCTCATTGGGGCGTCCAGTAAGACTATATTTTCTAGGTTGAGAAATTAAATACAAACTTGTAATTGCGACATATATTAAATTTAAAACAGAGAAGCCTAAATTAAGCTGCAGAAATAATTTGTAGAAGTTAATTACAGTAAATAATACCTCTAGACTAAGAGTCCAGCCCGGTCCTCTGTTTGTCTCACACAGTCCAGCTGAACGGCCTGTTTGTCACATCGAGTAACAGCATAGCCTCGCTAAGCTATAGTTAAAGTCTAACGAGTTAGAAATGGAGCCATGGATAGGACCATGAGCACAAATCTTTTTTCGTAAATGATTCATTAGATACAGAACGAATGGAAATTTTGACTTAATATAACAACAGATTACCAACAGCAACCTGCTGCTTCACGATGCGGCTGTGAAATTTTACCCGAACTGATATATATTGCGATATTCTCCACATTTTACTCCAATTACAGCAAAAGAAATATATCTCAGAGTAGGTATTTATTCGGCATTACTTAATGTGGCGCTGATGCTATAATATCACCGCTGTTTGAGACGTATATCCGCCTGTACTGGCGATCCCGCCGTAATAGACTGTCAGTGCCACACATATGCCGTAAAACAAGAATTACATCGTTGTAACCCATTTTTTCGGATCATGGAAACCATAAAGGCTTTTGTTAATATTGGATGCCGTCAGGCTTAATACATGTTATTTCACCAATCAATTGTTTTTTGACAATTTTCGTTGTATATCTGTTTGTGTTTGATCTGCATAAAAATTTTGTTTATGAAAATTCTATAATTGTAGGATTCTGCAAAGAATTACTGTTCTGGAAAAGGGTTTAGCTTTAAAACCACCATTATATAGCTTTTATTTAGCAATTATTTTGATACTTTTTGGATACAAGATTTGGAGGTTGCATTTCTTCCGGTCAGACGCAAAGCTGATCCTGTCACGTTGTGTTATTTCGTAATATATACCAGAGGTGTGCTCATGCAGAAATTATTGCGCCCGCGGGTACCCGCGCAGATCAAAGGGCTGTCCACCGCCACTAGGACCGTACCCGCGGACTGACTGCGTTTTTTTCAGGCCCGCAAGTGATTCAACCCTTTTGAATCCTTAATGGCTCAACATAGTTATCGTTTTGCGTTTTAAAGCCATTTTAATCTTGTCAACTTTTTGATAGCGGATTCTTCGCCAGCGATCTGTCGCTACCCAGGCTGCACGACAAGGACATGATCCGCTTTCGCAGCCCACCTCCCTACTGCCTAACCAACCACCCAAATGGAAGCTCGCCGGCATTCAAGGAGGCTGCCCAGCACAGGAATTTATAGCGTCCTAAAGATACCGTAATTTGCACTTCTGCAGGGCCTAGTTGAGGAAGCTTCCTTGTGGTCTACAGGGCGCAGTAAAGGGAACTGCCTAGTGGCTTGTACAGTGCCCAGTAAAGGGAACCGCCTAGTTTATTCTGCAAGGTCGACCAAAGATGAAACGTCTGGTAACATCTACGGGGAAAAGTAAACGGAACCGCTTACATGCTCCTGCAACGTTTGGTAAAGGGAGCCGCGAGCCGCCTAGTTGTTTCTATGTTGCGGTACCCACCAAAGGGAATTGTCTAGTGGCTTTTATAGCATTCATTAAAGGGAACCGCGCAGTTTAGGGGCATGGCGTTATATCGTTAGAAACAGAACAGCTTAGTGCGGCGTGTTCGGGGGTTGGCCGCGCCCCTAGTTAGGCTTATTAAGGCGGTCATATAATTGTCGAGGCTTGGGTTAAGGAGTAGCCTTAGTGTATGTATAACGGTATATCAACGTATAAACCTCACGCCACTCAACTTGATATAGGCCCTGAGATATGTACGTACCCCAAAGAAACACAAGCATTTATGGAATTCTGAAAATAGTGTCATGTACATACAGGTACAAACGTTGTACGTCGCAATATTCGTTATTACAAGCAACATAGTTTGGCAGCTGTTAAATATCAGCCTGAAAGCCTCTGGCACATTTGAAATACTAATAGGAAGGGGAAGTTATGAACTGCTTTTATGTGGGCACATCTGTCGGACACCTCTGTGGCTTCGTTATGCAAAATGATGTCAGAATGTCAAAATAAGATTTTATCATTAGTAGCGAAAAATTTGAACATGTTAGTGGAAAAAATAAACAAACATCTCAATTGGTTACTAAATTATTAGAGTTGCGACCGGATTTAAGATTTCATCTTATTATGAGATATTTGCTAATAGAGACCACATCTTGTCCAAAAGTTAAGAACACTACCAGGAATAACCAACAAATTCATACGCCTACCCTACGCAGACCAGACTAGTTCTTTCTAGACACATATTTTATATGTGAACGCAAAAATGCCCCGAATGAAAACACCGGGAATCTGTTTTAAAATATGTATTCGTGTTGTGGTATATTTTGCTGTGCTACTATATTTACATACAGAAACGTTCTATTTGATCATAGCTGGGCCCGCCAAGTCTTAGATTGCCATATACTGTGTACTGCACTTATATAGAACACGATATGCGTCGGCTTTATTTCGGGTCATACCTGGAATACGAATTCTAGCCCGACCGCCGAGTCGAGTTTATGACCGCCGCCCGACCCGACCTGACTCGGCCTGGTCTCGATCGGTGTGCGGTTTTTAATTGTAAACACTAGCTATGTGCACTATTTTGTTATTTTATCAGGAGCAATATTTTGATTTCTGACAGTACATTTTATGGAGATTCCTTATTTAGATGTAGAAGCTATTACAAACTGTACTATATGATTCTTACGTGACCGCGACTCCTACCCTTACGCCTACAACAAAATGTAGTATGCGGACATATTCACCGTTGAGTTAAATGAAACGATTGCATTTAGCTGAACTAACCTCTGCTATTATCTAGAGTAAACACAGCGGTAAAAATCTAAAGTTATTATCCTGAGTAGGCCATGAATGTTATAAAGTTTTTTAATATATTTCGTCAATAAAAATGGATATATAAGTCATATTAGAGCTCACCAAAAATATAAAATTATGTCATGCGACAGTAAAACCTGTTTTATTCGTTTAAAATATCGTTTGGTGTTCACGCACGTTGGCTAAATTACCTATGCGGAACAGAAGTTTGTGCATTGAACATGATTTCCGTTGCTTTGCTGACGAACGTAATAGTACGAATTTTTAACGGAGATAAGAACACCAAACATTTTCGTACACAGTTTGATCATAGGTTCGTTTTAGCAAAGCAACACATAATCCAATTTGCTGCATTACGTGACTAAATCGTTCCTAGCAATCATAGCACTTCTAAATATTGCAGAATTCATGTTCAAATCACGCAATCCAAATAAAGGCTGGACCTTACGTGGACAGCAATTTTACGCCATGACTCTCAAACGTGCTGCATTATCCTATCGAAACATTTGGATAATACTAGCGCAAATCGTCGTTCCTGTTTTGTGTATGGTAGCTGCGCTATTTATAAATCAAATGTTGCCTGGTGCTACTGAAAAACCGCCGCTAAAGTTCGGTCTGGAGCCGTTTTCTGTGTCGCAAATTTATGTGGCATTCGACAATTCGTCCAGTTCATCAAAACACGATTGGAAGCCTGAAATTGACGTTTTACGTAATTTAGAGTATATTGCAGCTGGTGAACATAATTCACTATTATACGATATGATTTCTGATACTGTCTTAAAGAGAAAAAAGCGACATAATAATACGTATCGTGGGAAAAAATTTTCTAAATATCTTTTAAAGCACAACAATACCGCCAATCATATTCATAAGTATAGAAATGAACAATCTCAAAATTTCAGGCATAAAATGCAAAACGCAACCACGCTATCTTCTGACGTTCCAAACAAAAGTGGCGAATACAACGAAACTTCGAAGTTTGAAGCTTCGTCTGCCGAAGTTGACAGTTACAGCAGTATTTTCAGCTTAGGAAAACGCAATAATGTTATTAGAAGTAACCTAAAGTCAGGTAAAATTCATGAACTTGGGATAGGAGATGAAAATGAGCTAATTGAGATGCTTTTGCAATACCAGTCAAAAAAGCATGGAGTCGGTACGAATGAATTTACGCAGCACTATCCAATGTCGGCATGGTTTGGAAAACTAAACAGTCGTACTGAATCCAATGATCAAAATTTATTTATTAGAGGCTACTTTAATAACCAGCCACTCCATACTCCGGCGATAACATTAAACGTTCTCGACAACGCCTTGCATCGGTATTTTATGAAAACGAACGCCGTCTATAACGCTAGCAGCCTCGAAGGTACAACGTTTCCACAGCAGAATATCGTACTAGCATCAGGAACAACAAAACGTCCACAACGGATCGAGACTATAAACCATCCTTTGCCTCCTACAAAACTAGATCAGCTGCAAGATTGGCTGGGTTCGGGTGTTAAAGAATTTCAAGTAAATGGGTTATTTATATTTGGTTGCTAAATACAAGTTATTTTATACTTTTCTACAAATTTTTGTTCATATAAGGTTTGTACTGCATAAGGTACATAAGAGTTGCTAACTATTGCATTTAAAGAGCATCCACTCCTACATGTTGACGTTTTCAAAAAAATATGAGTCTAGACAGAATAAATACACAAAATAATTTGTCATTTGTTGGGCTTGACTTCGGAACAAGCTCTCTAGGCATAGGTGTCCAAGGTCCGCCGGCTTAGGTATGATACATGGTCTCGGAAGAGGATAGGGCAAGGATAAGGTGTCTCAATTTTTGAAACTTCATAACTTTGTTCAATTTAGCTAATTTTTTGCCCAATTTTAAATAATATTCGTTCTTGCTAAACTGTTCCCAATTTTTGCCGATTTTTACCAGTTTTTTTCCGATTTGCACGAAATCATCCGCACGCCCTCGCGGTACGCCGTGGTGAGTTGAGTTGGGACGAGAAGGTGCAGATACGCAGGCGGGATGTCACTTGCGGAAGGGGATCTGACGGTGAGTGGTGTAAACGCGTATGGCTCAATGCATCATTCGATTTTTACTATAAACATGATGTATATGTTCGCAGATTTCAGTTAAAATAATTGTAGTGGAAGGGCTTCTCACTGGTTGTACTAAAATTGTAAATGCACAATGATTTACCGGTAATCAATCGCATTCAGCTTGTTGCAAGCGAGGAAGGCTGCGATCAGTTACTGGCAAACGTGAAACAATTAATTCATGGGGTTTTATGACGAAATGACTGTAAATGCCGCGCCTCCACGTTTTTGCCGACCTCCGCCACTTGTGAAGAGCTTACGATGCCCGTGATCACATTCCAATGTTGTGACGTGTAGCCGCACGGTTGCATAAATTAAGCAGTAGCAATCTTATGGCCACATGTATTGGTATCAAATCATTGTACTGGTATATCTTAGCCTTCTAGCGTTTTGTATCTTACCATGCTACATGTTCGCTTTAACATTCGTAATACTATCCGAACTAGGCGGACGGCAATTCATGTATGTATATATATGCATTCACTACATTGTCGCAGAAATAAAACGAATTTATACTTTTATACATTTATACATTTAAAGCTGACGTAGGGAATTTGCCTACTTTAACGAAAATGTTAATAAGTTAATAATTGCTTAAATTATGCTAATTTATTTTAATTTAAATTTTAACTTAGTTAGCAGATCCAAACAGCTATTTTAAAACGGTACAGTTGTTCATTAAAATCAAACTTCAATGCTTTTAATTGAAATTCATCGAACTTAAAATTCAACTTCATTGAAACGTTAATCCTAAAATCGTAGCAAATTGATAAATACTTCCAGTTTGAATATTGTTTTCAGATATCGTTCAACCTAGTGTTTGGTATGTCGTTTTTGGGTGCTGGTTTCGTTGTATTTCTAATTAAAGAGCGTGTAACCGGAGCAAAGCATCTTCAGTTTCTGTGTGGCATTGAAGCTCTGACCTATTGGTCTGCGGCATTTGTATGGGATATTATAAGGTAAACTGTGATTATTTTAATAGTTTTCCTGACATATGTAATTTTTATTCTATAACACTCACTCCAGTCATTCGTACGTTATATAAGGTTAATATAGTTTATTCATATACATATATATACGTGAGTAATGCACAATATACTTACAATTTCGACTACAAGCTAAGTTTTGATCCTATTCCTCTTTCGTGATCCGTTTTACTGCAATTTTGGCACCAGCTGAGATGCAACGCATAACGATAGACACCCGTGAAAATTTAATAAGGTTACAGCTTAGTGGCTTATCAATGGAAATAGCAAAATTTTGACTGATTTTAAAATCTATGTGGCATAAGTTAACAACTTTGATGTAACCTTTGCATGTACGTACAAATTCTTCCGCATATATATGGGATTTCGAAAACGCGTTCAATGTGTATAAATTAAATCAATCCGTTTCAGGCTGTCACGTGACTATGTTGAAAAATTCCGAACGCGTAATGCACCATTTACCTTAACATGTGTGCAGCAGGGCCGGATTTTGTCATAGTTTGCCTCGCCTCTAAAGCCATGCTTGGCTAGCCGCAGTCAGCCGGTGTGACATTTTTTTGTGCCAAGCCAGACCCTACAAATATATTTATCTAATAGTAAAATATGGGTGATAAATTGTCACAAGGACCGAAATGGGCTCTAAAAGCCAGAAATATATGACGACAATGGAAATTCGCTAAAAAATGGAAGTTGATCATAGTTATGATCATATATATGTAAAACATCTTTCCAGTTACAATAGCACAATTTTCATGCATAAAAAAGCGTGTTTTACATAGCTACTAGGTTGGCTTGTAAAAGGTGCTTAAACAAAAATTTTGAAAATAGCAATATTTACTTATTTATTTTGCTTGAATTTACGCGCTTTGCTTTTAATTACTACTAATCTTGCCTTTTTTGGGCCTAGAGCGAAATATTTTCGATGTAACACAACCTGATAAACTGAATGTAATAAATATTTTTTCAGTAGCCCGTCCCGGCTATCAAACCCTGAGACATAGCCACTCCCGGCCCGTACAAACATACTAGCATAGCTTAGCTATTTATTTTATTTATGAATGGCCGGATGTGGCTGTGAGTTTTTGTCACTAGCCGGAATTGGCTCTGTGATTGAATGTGGCCCTAGGTGCACACATCTTAAGGTAAATGATGCATAAAACATAATATAAAATGCATACCATATTTCCTGACATAGCTGGAATTTAATGTATTACCGGGCTCAAATAGTAAGATATACAAAATGGTGCAAAATTCTATTTTAATGATCTTGTTACTAGTTGTGACTCTGACTCTAGACTAGAATTATCCACTATACATCCTCTGCAGTTCTCAAGAATTCTAGAAACAATGACTTCTTCATCGTATGTTAAGCAGCCATTTCTACAACAAGTTGAATTTGTGTCAATATAACAAATCGAATTAAATTGTCTTTCATACAGTTCCCGACGATGCGAAATTCTTAAAGGAAAAAGTAAGTGAACTCTTGTTTGTGCAGTTTACGCCTTGACCCACGAAATGATTTTAGTTCACGCTAAATTAGTAAAATCTTTGTAGTATATCCGTCTGAATTATTATATTTTAACCAAAGAAACCTAATGGGTAATCATGACTAAGGCGATGTTTGTTTCAGCTACTGCATTCCAATAGCAATGATACTGGGCATGTTCGCGGTGTTTAACGTCAAAGAATTAATTGATGGGGCCGCTGCTGGTCACATGGTATTTTTGTTCCTAATATACGGCTTTGCAATCATTCCGCAAACATACTGTGCCTCGTTTGTGTTCAATGAAGCAGCTGGTGGATTTGTTAAACTGGTGATAATTAATATGATTACGGGTAAGCACAGTAACAGTAATTGTGACCATGTTATCGGTAATTAAATTTAGGGTCAATTAGCTTGTAGGAGCAGAATGGAAATGCATGCTATTACGTTTGAGATATACACGCCTAAGTTTTTTTCTAAACTTCACGTCTTAAGACTCAAACAAAGCCTAAGCATAATCCAGAGGGATGCCGCCACCGAACCTTCTGCTATAAGTTTTTCCTTTTTCTATCGTCAAAACGTCCAGCTTTAAAGACGACATGACTAAAGTTTAGAATATGTTTTAAAAGAAATAGATGGTCTGTTATGGATCTACCATTGACACGATAGGCATAAAATTAAATTGACGTACTAGTTAACACCAAAATCTCCCTGCTCAAACATATTTTGAACATGTTGATACTTTCCTTATTTTATGTTGTCATCGTGTACTCGGGAACAAGCTAGATATACGCAAATAATTAAACAAGAATACGCCAAGCATTAAACATATTGCACAGAAAACAGTTTAGCACGATCTGCCGATAGTTAGGAATTGCAATAAAATATCACCCTTTGCTTGTCATATAATTTCAACCTTCCAAACACTGTCTAGGTAACTAATTTTTATTAAATCATCAAAATCCTGATTTCTAATCCAGCACATTTTCTATTGTATCTTAATTAATATCGTATGTATCGCAACCTATATGTGATCCCTACGTGACACATATTCACGGCCAAAAACATAATAAACAATATGTTCATCTATTACTTCGAGAAGTAAGTGGCTCAATACTATACCTCACCTTATTTAATTTCTGTACTACCTGGGGTAAATCCACCAGTAATTAACGAGAGTTGTTATAAAAAGCCAAGCAAAGACGAATTAAACAGTCGTATTACCTTATACTACAGCACTATTATGTGGTCGTATTTCAGCAGTTTACCATCCCCAGATTAGCAATGACTGTGCTCAGTTATCGCCTAGCAGTCCAGGGATTTTATGGTATCTCACAACCAAAGGTTTTATTCTGGAAGTACTCCGAATGTTAGTGAATGCACTGAAGGTTGGGATGATGTAACCTTTAGGGGCGGAAGTGAAATGCATGCTATGCCGTACTCAGACACCGCTATTTTAAATAGAATAAGTTCATTATAGGTATAAACGGAACATTTATATATATTTAATTTTAGGTATGATACCTATGATTGCAACGTCGGTCTTACTTCTTTTGCAGGAACTTGATCTTGCTGACAAGCTTGAATGGGTCTTTATGACGTTATTTCCAAATTTTTGTCTTAGCCAAGGTAATGCTTTGAAAACTAAGGGTTGATGTTGACATATATTCAGAAAGGTTTTATGCTTATTTAATATTAATAAGAACAACAAGTTACACTGGTTGATAGGGCAGCGGTATTTGATAGTTTTTGCTCAGCCGGAAATTTTTATCTTCTCAAGATATATATGTCCATTCGGCATAATGGTCTAAGCAAGCAGTACTGGAGCAAAATGTTAATCCAGCGCTTCACCTGAATCTGAGATAATGGCTTGCTAACGCTTATATTGAAGCAAATTTAAGACTGACAAATGTACAGTTTGGCAAAATATTATAGTTGATGTATAGTTAATGTTCGGCCGACTCGCTTTGCGCAAAGATCTAGAGAATCCTTGAGACTAACAAGATGTCTTGACACGGATTAATAAGCGTCCCGGAAGACCGTGACTACTAGTATTAACGCGACGGGGCCACTGGTGTATCCACGACCGGTAAACAGGTCGTATCGTTGGTGTACCGTTAAATCATGTACTGTTAATTTAACCATGTAGGCTGATATAGAACAATTTTTAAGCTTTTAAAACAGAAAAGAGCATGCTATGTGTTGAACCTGTCAAAGCAAACTAAATTTTGGTACAATGAAACTTTTGTGAAGCATTTCTATATTCATTTACAGGTCTTCCCAAAAATGTTTCGATTGTACTTTACATCGACATTATATTTTTTAACATAAAGTTACGCTCGTATGCAGTATTAGTAACGGCACGTTTACGGTTGATCAGACACAAATTAAAATGTTTCAGCAAAATAATTTTCTTTTAACCTGGAATCCGCAGTGATTGACTAGGTTTAAATCTAAGCGATTAAACAAAGTACTAGAGAGACAAGATTGAATTTGTATGCCAAGATCGCACAATCACTCTCTAAACCATTAATATTAATATTTGATTCTAATGCATTTCTCCATGTATAAAAAATAATTGAAATGACCACAAAATGCATTCGTTTTCAGCATATATACGGCTGTTTTTCGTTGATAGCGTGAAATATTTTTTGCAACTCTATGCAGTCTGCAGTAAAAAATTTAGTTAAAAATTGTCAGACCAGTTCACACTATCACACAGAAGTTAATTATCTACAAGTATATTTTCATTAAAAATGGCAACATATTTAAAATCAATGTATAACTGATTCCACTATCAACTGGATCTGAATGACACTGGTTAAATAATCAAAGGCAGTGAAAATATTATCAGGTAGGTTTAATACCTGAAATTTAGTCAGTTACGTTGCGAAATATTTTTTTATCAGTTTGAACCTAAATTCCGTATCGGAAAATATTGCATCTTGTAAGGTGCTCATAAAATACACAAAAAATTAGCAATAAAAATCGAAGTAACTTAACAATTTTGAAACAAAAATTTTTCTTCATTAAACAAGGAAATTACATTTAAATAAGTTCACTAATAAGATCAACATAAGTTGACGAAAACAGTATTAATACAAGATTCACAATGTCATGCGAAATTAGTATCGATCTATCTCAACAGAAAGGGTGGTTCCTAGAATTTTAAAACTTTTGATTTAACAACATGGGCTTTTATCCATTCGCAATACGTACAAGCAAGAGTGAATTAAGGAAGAGTAGGACACTTCCCTGCGCTCTCATGTAAACCCGTGTGTGATGAGGCGATCGTCTTTGGCCTGACCCCCAGTTTTTTTGGGGGGGTGGGGGGTGGAGATGCATAGACCCCATTTTCTGGGGTGGTAGGTCGCACCCCCGATATTTTTGGGGCGGTCGGTTGACCCAATAGCTGCTTATAAACCAACTCCCCCAGAAATTGGGGGAGGGGGTCCGACCTACCCCCCAGAAACTCAGGTCTATGCATCTCGACCCCAAAAAAACTGGGGAGGGGTGTCAGGCCAAAAACGCCCGCGGCATCAAACACGGGTTTATATGTGAGTACAGAGAACTGTCATACTCTTCTCTGGTGCACTATTGGTACATGTAAATCAACGCATATTATAATTCGGAACGCAAACAGAGGTCTAGTGTAAATCTTTTCGTGCACACTAGGCCCAAATGGACCTAACGCACATTGTGAGTCGTGTTTACTAAGTTTGTCGTATGTTATACATTTGCACATGCGTTGTTATCCCCTCATGATGTGATGTTCCTTATGAAACCGAGCCACACCTCCCAGTAAGATCAGTGGTTTGCATATGCAACATTCACCCGAACGTCCGTGGGCCGATCCCTGGCGCGGGCTTGAGTTTATCAAACATTGCGCGATATAAAATTAATTCGGGCATGAACAGGATAATTAATAATTAGTTTATCGCATAACTAATCCTCTCATGCTCACTAGACCAAGATGAACCTATCGCACATTGTGGGTCGTTGTGTTTACTAAATTTGTCATACATTTGCTCGTGCGTTTTTATTAACTTGCGTTGAGAGGTTCTTTAAAGAACTGAGCAATAGATTCCATAAGCTCGGTGGTTTACGTACGCAACATTTATCCGAACGTCCGTGGGTTAATCACTGGCGCCGGCTTGAGTTTATAAAACATTGCACGATACACAAATTAATTTGGGCATGAAGGGGTTAATGTAAGAATTGGTATATTAACTTTATTATATATGATATCATCTGTAATAACTGGGAAAGTTTCTTTGTTTAAAAAAACTGATATGATTTAAAACATCTGTCTAGTGTTACCTGATCGAGGCATATTAAATCATTACGTGTTTACAATGTTAAATGGGGTACAGTACCAACTGAGGCAATTGTAATCGTTCACGTTGTTCTTTGGTATGATATGGCACTCTAAATACACTTATAATATTTGTACGATTTTCTTTAGGGATAAATATCTACTACATGGAGCAGTACCTTGCAGGAAAATGCCTCAGTCTGGGTTTATACTACAAGTCTGAACAGTGCGAACAGTTTAACTCGAAAGGTGTTGAATCGATCAAATGGTGTTGCAAAAAAGGTTTGTAGTAAAAACAAAATGCTCATATCGACAGAAATGTATTTATGTTATTACACCGCTTTGAACACGTATATATTGTGGATAAGTGTCAGCATCTGTTACTGAATTGAATACTAAACTCATTAAATCGATCAGATCAGTAAATGCATTTAAAAAATTTTTTGGTCACATTTTCTCTTCACATTTCCTAATACTTATGACTGCGAGCTTTATAATGTAGATCTTTGCAAACATTAATATCAGAATCTACAAATCTCCCTTTCCCAGGTCAACAACGAATACGGTTTTCGCAACTAAGAGATACCAATATTTATAGTCGTCATGGACAACTGAAAAGTTGAGACATCCCCATCACATTATTTTATCTTATAGTAACTACAGTATGTGCAAGCTTCGTTACAAAGATCGAGTGGTTATCTACGGCATTGCTGCAAATAACCCCTGCCGAGCTGTTACGTCTGATGGTAGTTAAGGTAGTGAACATTAGATCTATGTATGGTCTACTGAGTTTTGTACGTGAACATATGTAATTAGATAATATATTTCGAATATATAAAATTTCGATAAAACTTGTCAGGTTAGCTGGAGCACTTTTTACCATTTGTATTTACATTTTGAATTTACTTCATCCAGCATCACAAAATTGAAAATCAAAACATTCAAGACCTATAAATATGCAAATAAAATCTAACAACGCAAATTATTTATGCCCAACAACACTCGAAAGGACTGGAAGGTACCAAAACTGACAAATTGTTCCCAGGCCTTCCAGTAATCTTGAAAATCAATCAATGAAATACCTTAAAGCATTAGCTTCGTCAACATGAGTAAACTAACCCAAATTAATACAACACGATCAGCAAAAAAATTTTACGTTGTGGAATGAGAGATCGTAATACGAAAAACTTATACCTATTGCCCCGAATATTTGTGACAGGCACATACGTGAAAAAGTCATTAAAGTCTAGTTTAATCAAATTGTAAATCATGTTGCAGACCACGATAGGATCTTGAATAATAAGTAGTCCTTCTAGTGATTTCATTTCCCAGATTTCTAGTCTCGTTCTGTATAGCTACCTTTTAACCCCGGCAGTTACTTATTAAAATTGCATTAAAGAATTTAAATCTCATTTTAGAGATTGCAGTAGTATGTTCAAAGAATTCAGAGTAAAAAACCAGATCTTCAAATCTTTAATTTTTGTGACAATTGACATTACTACGTCTTCAAAGAAATAAGATGCTTAGGATTAATAGGACATACATGCACACAGACAAATTTTTAACAGTAATATTGTTGTCTGGATTTAACATACATGCCTATAGAATCCAATTCGAATTGAACCGTATGAAAATCAACTGGAACATCAATTCAAATACTAATTGAGCATTGTTAGGGATTATTTATTAGAAAGAGCAGTTGTTACTTCAGGCAATCCATAAATGTATAGCCGAAAAAAGTTTAGGTTCCAGATTGTTAGCTTGAGCTATATCGGAAGAAACGCGTAGATTTGAAGATCGGCATTTCTTTATTCGTAAGAATGCATACCCATTTGTTAAATAGTTCTGAAACCATAGCCAAAGTTGCCCTCTCATCCCAAAACTACTTAACCATTACCATGAGTATCGGTATTGAATGCTTTGCTGAAATTTGAATAAAGCCAAATCACACATCTGTATGTCCAGTTGCACATATTAACCATTCTAACCCATACTACCATAATCGCTTGCACTCATTTAAAGATAGAATTCTGGTCGAATTTTCCAGGCCGACCCGACCCGACAACCGCGTCAACCCGACCCGACCCGACTTTGTTTCTTTTTTAAATCACATATAATATATATTCTAGAACATCTAAGACAAGGATGGTTCAGTGGAAGTCTTCATTTACATAGGTTGTTTCATAGTTCCGCCTATTTTTCTGCTGGTAGTAATAACTATTTTTGGGTTATCGGACACTTCGCAACCCTCGCCATGTCGAAAATGTTTGCTTTACAATCCAACTAGAAATAATGACATGCAATACAGATAATTGTGTAACATCGCATCCTATTTCGGAAGAGGTGCGTAACCGCAACTAGCATACAGAAAGTAAAGAATAAACCCTCCCTGCAAGGTTCAAATCATTGCACTGTTATCGATATTTTACATGGTTATCAATGCGGAAAGAAAGTTCATAAACAAACGACTGGGTCGCGATATCCCAACTACCTTTCAACTTACTGCAAATATATATTAAGTAATTTATACATACATATATGGGTACATTTATACATTTTATTTTAATGCGTTTCAGCTGGTAAGATCTTCCAACTATCTGTAACCCCTTGCGCTGGGAATTCCAAACTTTACCATTAGCATTGCACTTGTGAGTATTATATTTTCCTGTCGTGTGGCCCAACCCGATTTAACCCGACCCGACTCGCGGGCTCGCACCTCAACCCGGCTCGACCCGACCCGACCCGCACTGCGCCCGACCCGACTTCCATCTTTACACTCATTACACGCGTGTGTATACATAAATATCTGAATGCACTACAATCCATGCTACGAATGTTACTTGGAATACATTCTAAGCTGCCAAATAGCATTTGCTGTCGACAAGACCTTACGCAGTGTCATATGAATCATTACATTTTCGTATTTGACTTAGATGACAGACGCATTGTTGCTACTTACATGCTTAAAGAAAGTCTTGCTGAAATCTGACGACTTGAAAAATGTATAACATAAATAATCCATGAAGCATGTCTGTACCCATTTTACTACTCTATGTAGCGGAGCCATTTTTTTAAACATCTGTTATGCATTTGTACTCGCGTTAGTAAAATACACAGTTCGCTTTTAATTGCTAGATCACTAAGCTTTGTTTTGCACATCAGGTTCAATTGTACCAAATAAATTTGAATTTTGGCAGACGACAAATCTGTTCCAAATATCATAAATGTTGTGTTACTACAGCTGAATTAAGAATACTAATTTAATTTAATATGGCCAGGACATTGGTGGTAGGTAAAAAGTGAAAATCCGGTGAAATAAATTATAGTTTACGTACAATGATGGCTATACATCTTCAAAGTTTGGACTTTTTTGTTCGTATTTTGGCGAAAACGAAATATCTGAAGACATGCACGCACTAGCACTCACAAAATACGGCTGAGACAGAAAATCAACATCTGATGTGTTGTTACAGATATATTAGAAAGACTCGGGGATAGCTGAGCTTATGTTATGTTCCTGTGCTGACTTTTCAACATGTTTTGACATGCTCAAAGTTTTAAAAGAGAGAAAATTACGTTTTTATAGAGGTTGTCATGACCGTCACAAATTTAAAGAACGGGTAACGTTGCTTAGTGACATATAGATTAGATCCAGCCATGGATGGTAACATTGTATAATGCTTCGTCAGTGCTGCATAAAAATTGGAATTTCCACGCTTTGTTGCCTTTCTGATCGTGCTGTCAAAACAATAGATGATCTAAATGAAGTTAAATGATGAACAGTTTACCTAGAGCAAAACACACGATAAAATAAAGAAACAATTTAGAATAACAAATAATAATATCATAGATGCTTTTGATCTAAAAATGTTATTTTAATCCTTAAAAAGAAAGGGGAGGGTGAGGGCGGTAGGCTTAAGGCGTCGCGTCTATATCTTTACCCCAATCCGGCGTACCCCCTTCCTCATGCGCCAATCCAAAGCCAACTCCCCCTGAGGTCGTCCACCTGTTAAGCCATCAACCGCAGACATGTATGGGTTGTTGCAACTTATTTCTTCATGTGAAGGCGCTTTCAGTATATATTATCACTTCAACATGAAAGGAAGTCATTTTAGGTGACATGGTCACAAATAAGCCTACTAACAGGCAATTTAGGCCATAATACCAAAATTAGGGCTAGTCTTACCTGACATTCAATTGACATACATGGCCGAGGTCCGAAGTTTCAGGGGAGATAATGAGTACGGCGGTGCAGGGGAGAGCTCGTCGTCGGAGGGCGATCAGCCCAAATTTTTGATATTTTTTGGAACTCATGTTTCAAAATTTTTTAGTGCTTATTTTTACCAATTTTCAACTAACTTTTGTTAATTTCGCTCATTTTGTGCTCATTTTCCATGATTTTACCTATTTTTGCCAAATTTTCCGCGCACCGGGCGTGTGTGGGGCGTGGAGCAGGAGGAATGCGGACCCTCTGGTGAATCAGGCCACCTTACAGAGGAGCTCGGCGACGCTCCTATAGGGTGTGGAATCCTCAGGGAGAGAATCCCCGTTCTCTCGCTATGAGCATGTATGTTCAATTGTGGAATTGGAGCACAAATATGCAAATGGGAACGCCTAAAGCGGGTATATTTGAAAGTAGTTTAAGTAAACAAATGGAACCCCAAACGCAGATGTTTTAAACAAAGTGTTGTCACTTACGCAATATCGGTTTAGGTAAAATATGGCGTCTGTTCAATACCTTTTAGATCGGTTCTCGTCAGTACGCAAATCGCGATTCCGCTGAATATAAACTAGTCATAGTTTATGTGTGCAATAAAGATACACAAAGGTATATATATTTGTGTAGAATACATGTATATATATTTTTTGTAGGAGGCATTACAACTAGCTATCTACAATGGAAAAATCCAGGGATTGGCCGTGAAATATTTTTTCTCGGAGTTCAAAGTGTTGGATACGTTATTTTGTTGTTTGCAATCGAGCTCGGCCTTATTCGCCGTATCATCTACGCAATCAAATATTGGCGCGTCGAACGTCGTCGCAAATATTTAATCACACCGCGTATTAAGTTACAGTCCGATGTTGGTAAGTAATCTAATGCAATCATTTCTAAATTAATCTATTAACTCGAAAGTTTTCCTGTATGACACCAGGTTCTATTCTGGCAATTTTTTCGCTACCATTCGAAGGGGCTCATCGTCGCGGGTCAGAAATTATGAACTCGAGATTTATCTCAAAAATGTCTTAAGTGGACGCTTTTGAGCAGTTGAGTTGTGTCTTAAGTCATTGTGGTGCTGTAAGACTTCCGCAGTTATCCAAAAACGTGCTAATAAGATCTGCGATAAGTTGAGATAGATTGAGGACATCAAAATCTACAAGTCTGCAAATTTTGCATAATGCAGTATGCTAAAATTCACTTTTTGTTGAAATTAACCAAAAAAACATTTCAAACATCCATGAGTTTTCTCGTACGGTGATTAATAAAGCTGAAACTGCGTTTTAGATGTTGATGTCGCAGACGAGAAAGACACAGTCGAGAAATTGTCTACTAACTGGTTGCTCAGCGAGTCTCACGCGCTTTTGGTCAATAAACTAACCAAAGTTTATGACGGTGGACACCGTGCCGTGGATGAACTCAGCTTTGCAGTACAACGCACCGACTGCTTTGGATTACTTGGCGTTAATGGCGCAGGCAAGAAATCTAATGTTTTATTGAGTGTAGTCAGCGTTTTTATTATTCTTAATCCATATTTTACTTGAGTGTTAAGTCGGTCCGTTTTTAATCCTAAACACTGACTTAAACTTGAACTCAATTTGAGTTAAGTTTTAAATCAACTTTACGCTAATTTAGCACAAACATAGTCAAAGCAATACACAACTTGAGTGCAAGTTTGGCTCAAGCTAGAGGTAGAAAGAGATGATTCTATAGTCGAAATTTGGCTCAACGTTTTTGCGGTGTGCCTGTAAAGTTCCTGAAATTTGTGCTCGTTGCAAAATGCATCTATTCTAAATATTTAAGCTTCTGAATTGTTCAGTTTGAATACTTGAATATCGTTCGCCCATGCTAGAATCATTGGAAAAGTTTAAAAAATTGCAAATAAAAATTTTTGTAATTAATACCTCCTAAGTAAGTCAAATTTTAAATGTAGCATACGATCAAATGTTAACTGTACCAAATATAACTGAGCTGTGTAACCCAAATTTGTGAAACCTGGAAGTTGGCGATCAAACTGTTACTAAAGTTCCTGAAATTCTGGAAATTCAGTCAATATTATTGAAATGTTACGTAAATAGTGGGAAAATCTAACAATTTTAGGATGTATATAGATCATGTATTGCTTGATTAAAAATACAAAACGGTATTAAGCTTCACTTAGTTATTCAATCCAACAAAAATTCATAATGGTTTTTTGCACTACACTATTAAACATATGGTCCAATAAAAACGCTAAATAGCTTGAGCTCTATCACAGTAAAAAACCATATTAGCTATTGTACTCATAAGTTATAGCCATATATCGTTGAGCTCTGTGCAGCAAAAAAACTAGATAAAATTTCCTTGCTTAAGGTTATCAAAGAACAGCTCTTAGCACTTATAAATTACTACTAGCAAAAATTCACAATACACCCTTGAATAAAAGTGTTACACTTTAGTCGCACTACGCTATATACGATGTGAGATTACGCGGTTTGCTTTTGCATCAATTCTTCGACACGAATTTTTAACACTTGTCTTGTTCCCCAAAATCCAACAAACATTTGTCCTGTCGCCAAATATTTATAATGAAGTTTAACACTAAAATCAAAAATTTGATAAAATAAGTCCTTCAGTGTTCAAATTGGGACAAAAGTTGGTGGAGCAACACAACACTAACAAATGTCTAAAACACCTCCGCCCGAAAAGTGGAACAAATAACGCTATAATTAACCGCGTATTACCACTGAACATACATTGTGGTGTGACATAAGTGTCAGACTGTTCCTGTATTATCAATCATGGACTTCTTGCTAATGGCTGTGATGTTGTTTTCGACACTTGCCAGACTTAACAACAAAACGTCGTGATTGGGACCAATATGTAAAGGGCTCTGACGCTTCCTCGCCAACCAAGGTTTTTGATTAATGGTTATATTTTAATTGCATAATATTTTTTCATGTGATTTTTTAGTCTTCCACGTTGTCGACCAGTCGCCCTTCAAAAATGACGACCGACCTGTAACGCGAGACTAGGGGTAAATTCCGCTGCACCATTCGACGCTCTTAAATGTTTTCTGAGTACTTATATATGAGGCTTAGTAAAGGCAATATTATGTTTGTAATGGTGTAAATGGGGAATGTAATATACTGCTGTGATATATTTTTTAAAGATAATCACTATTCAATCTCTCCGCCCAGAAATTTTAGCCGACGATTACTTTCCTGCAGTACAGCTTGTTGTATTTACAATCTTTGCTGGTTATAATATAGCTGTTACAGCATATATAAATCAACAACGCGTTCCTTACAGAAGACCACCAGACTATCCTGGAAAGTCGTTAAAACATCGGTCCTGATATAAATTATAGGAGTATACATTTATAAACAAGTTCGACAGGTGCAACTAATGAGTTTAAAAAGCCTGGTGGGATTAAACATACGGAAAACTGCTTAAATATAGTCCTATATATGGAAACATAATTAAGATAATTTAGTTGGAGTTTTTTAGGAAAAACAAGTACATTTCAAATTCTCACGGGCGCAAATCCTGCAACTAACGGCGATGCATATATAGTTGGATACTCGATCAGAAACCACTGGAAAGCTGTAAGTACGGCACTATATTAGCAAATTTTAATATATATTATAGATATAATAGTTTTAATTTCAACTAAACTTATAAGTTTAACAATCCTAAACACATGACTGGACCAGAACAGATTATAATATAAATACGTAAATATTAACGGATATTCAATCACCAAAAGTATACATTTCTACAAGCAGTATTACATGTTCCCAGTGACATGTTAGGGATAGTTTGATCATTGTTTCTCTTCACAGAAAGCATCACATCGTATTGGCTAAAGTTTCTGTAACCCGACCTAAGCAAAACTTGTCTCTTAGTTAAGGATTGTGTTAATAACACTCCGGGAATATCAAAGATCCATTTCTAACAAAGTTATTAAAAATAGTTTATAAGGCTTCAGACTGAAATTAGCACCTGGTACCAGTATAGATCTCCACCTTTAAAGAAAAACGTTTAATTGTGTATAGTATAGCCCACTGTCTGATCTTGATCCAATGCGGCAATAATGTACGGGTAAGGTAAAATATTATCATATAGAGTAAGTGAGCCATCATCAATTGTTATAACACTGCTTTTGTGCTATAAAGTCCTCCATTACGTATGAATTCTTACTGTATCACAAAAGTAAGTATAGCAGTTACGGAAGTTCCTTGTGCGCGAGTCCACTTTAGGTGCGTACATTTGGGTTGTTAATAAAGTCATATCACGATCGTGAAAGCGATGAATTCATACAAGTCACGATTTTTCTTATGTACGCGAACAACGATTTGTGATACAGTACCACGCAAGTGTTGTTCGCGGTCGCTATTTTGCCATTTACCACATTATTTTTCTGACCACGCAAACGGAAAAACGCGATTACTAATCGCACTTTTGCCATTAGACCGCAAACATAGCTGTCTGGTTTAGCATGTCATTTGGTGAACCATGACAACTGTGCGAAATGGCGCCACACAAAATGCGTTCGTACATCACAGAGTTGTTGTTCGCGTTCACTAAAATGGGAAACCGATGACACAAATGCGAATGCAAACAATCCAGTTCGTGATTTTGACAAAACAGCAACTATGGCGTATGCACCTAAAGTGAACTCACGCATTATTCATAACCAAGTTTTTTTGGGTCTACAACTGGGTCTGGACCCAAATATTTTTGCGTGGACCCAAAAAATTTTTGCTGAATCCACGCTGGACCCAGGGCAGTTTCGGCATCGGAGACATAGCGCCTGCTAATATATTCAATTACAAAGTGCAGACTTTCAGTCGTTTGTGCTTACATCTGTACATAGTTGCTTGCTGCTGGTTTCACGGATGGCCCTCATCGTTTATCCTGGCTTGGGACAGGCAGAGAATAATTTATATATTTGTAATTATATATGCAATAATGTAAAATGGTGTTTCGTAATTACCTTTCTTTATTGTGTAAAATTTCGCGAAATTCTCTAGCCAAAAATTGTAAGTCTGGAACCAGCGTTTATGGTCTGAACCCAAAAGAAATTTCCCGGACCCAAGCTGGACCAGGGGTCCATTTTGAAACAAACCCTATATCATAGCATTTACGGAAGAATTATACAGCATCGAATGGTAAGCTGAAGTTTAGTCGTAGCCTAACACCGTAAGCGGATCGCCATTTCAAAAGGTAAAATAGAATACAACATCCGATTGAAATGGGGCTTCTAATACTTAAAATGACGTACTATGCGCTATGCAATGAAACTTCCATGCCATGTCACAAAAATTGTATATTGTAATAATTGCTCGCCTGGCGTCAAAATATGATGACTTATCAATAAATAATATACATATACTACCAGAGGTTTTGATGAGGGTTCCATTTCCATTTAAGGGACGGGCCGCTGCAGGCTCCGTTCCCCGCCCCCTTTGGCTTCGGTGCACGGAACGTTTTAAGACACAATTACAAAAATTGGAGAAAATTTGACAGAAAAAGGCCACATATTAATTAAGATTGATGAATATGATAATAAGAATTTGGTAAAATTGGGAAAAATTTTTCCGAAATTGGAAAACTTTATGAGTTCCTGAAAATTTATAAAATTTTTCCCCTATGGCTAACCCCTTACCCGCCGAGACTATCTCCAATCAACCCGACAAGACCTACGACACCTATAATATTAAAATATTACGTACAACGAGTTCCACTGTGGTCGTTTATTTAGCAAAATCTCTTATTGCATGGGGCTAACTGGCATAAAACGCAAACTGACAATTCCCGAGAGACGAACAGGCGATAAACACTATTATTTAATTTATATAAAATCGAAAGTATATTAGCTATCAACTGAATGTTCCATATCAATACCATTAGATTCAATTGATTCATTTGATACTGCGATTGCAAGGAACGTCCGAGTTGATAACTCGCCGTTTGTCACCATCTTCTACGACCTTTGATATAACTTGGACGAGAATATCATGCCACCGCCGTACGATATTTCTTTGTATAGTGGTTCTGCCTCGTTGATCACTTATCCTTTTCATGTTGTTGTTGCATAACCTCGCGGACGTGACCAAGGTGGCGGCATCGTTGCTGTCAGAAATTGCAGTAACTGCCGCTCTGGCGAATTATAGAAACACGCCTCATCAATCAATCATTCTGCGGTATCACTTCCGCCATAGGAAGCATGTACGTGCGCTAGTGGACTTCGACACAGCTGATATGGTCACGCATTAACGCCTTGAATATGGTGCCTAAGTTCTCGAGCACTTCTAGCTATCGTATGTCTGGAAATCCATTAGACCAGGTTTCGGAACGACAGAGCAATACAGGAGGATGCTAACATTGTACATATCGACTTTGTGCTTGATAGTCGCTTAAGTTCCCTGAATGCATCCGTGGTTTTCTTGGTTCTTCTCGCTCCGTTCTCGGCTTCCTTCAATCGTGTATTTGTCAGCTGACCTCCAAGTAGTAGGCATTGTGCACACACCCGATAGCTTGGCCTCCAATGTAGACAGTCAGCCCGGTCAGTAAAACTGCCGCTATGCTTATTGTATATCAAATATAGATTAAATGCTGACCGACGTATACACAAGTTCGAAAGCTATTTTCTACATGGCTGTTGTAAGTTTTACTGATAACAAAAGAGATAGAGCCATGCTTAATATATTGCTCCACTATCTACTATTAAAGTTTTGTTTCAGTGGACAGAAGCAAAATTCCCGATAGTATTGTCAAATTAAGTTTGGTACCAAACAGTATATATTTCCACTTGTAACACAGCTTATATAGTTAAAGCCTTGCGTCAAAATGATTTAATGCACGTTTAGCTAAATTAGCTGTATTACAAGTCAGTTGTAGCACACCCGGGCGTGCGTCAAGTGATTTGTACGCACGAATGTGTTGTTTTTGTTCAGACTCGTGCTGACACACTCGTCTGAACTCGTTACAACCGTGCGTACAAATCGCTTAACACACCATGGCTGTGCTACAACTATTACTTGTTCCCTGAAGAAGAGGCTTGTTTAGTCGTATCTATACCACAAGCATTAATTTCTTCGTGAAATATGTTATTAGGTAATGTGGTATGGTGATGCTAGCTACTTCTGTGCACAATATAATTAAAGTCATACGATCTACACTTACTAATATGTTAGCACCGACAATAGCTGCACTCCGGTTATGCTTAAAAAATGTTTGTTTAACACCAACTTCCTAACTTTAGTTACAGATAATTACGAGCACTGTTACATATATCCACGCTGTTTGTCATATATATTCAACTATTTTTCACAAGAAAATTTTAAAAATTTTATGCGTTAATCCTTTGTAACTAGAAATTATCATAATAATTAGGTTTGGAAAATTTTCAGAAATTAGAAGCAATTATAAAAGTAATTTTAACAGAAGAATTAACCTTTTCCCGCATGAATTATTGTTTATTTTTGTGCAATTTTGAGCAACGTTTTGGCTGCGACGGCGCATTGAACTTAGATCGTTTCGGTGAGAGCATTGTACGTTAGCCACTATGTTATGACGGAGATGTTGCTCTGTTCCTCAAGTAACCGAACAAAGCGACTGAACAACAAAGCACGTTCAAACGCACGTCGCACAACAAACCCACGCGCCTCGCGTCGCGCAGTAAACTGTCACACACGTGTGAGTCTTTGCGGGAAAGGGTTAATGAGCGATATACTTCTTAGGCGAAATCGAGCGGTGTGGATTGATGGCCGTAATGTCTATATCTACATATATGTATCGTGCAAGGCTGTCAATGCATCTGTATGCCAATAGCATTTTCCTCAACGCCTTCGCTTGCAATTTTGGTCTTTCCTATATTAATGATTGATATGACTAAGGTTTTAGATCTAAAAGTCAGCGGGAGTCATTCTGTATCAGACGCTTCCTTGTGCTTTCAGCGACTTGGATATGTTTTATATAAACGTTGGAAATCGGTTACATTCAAACAATGATCGCAGCATATGGGCTATTGTTATTCGCTGAAAATATAATATTAAAGATATGGCACCGTTCTTACAACGTTCTATTATGCTTTCAGTAGAATTAACGTGAATTTTCTCAATAATTTAGAGCATAATTGTCGGATATTTCGTTATCAAAGGAAAACAAATAAATATATGTAAGAATTTTGAGACCGTGGAAATGTAATACTGATTCAGTTTATTATCGTCGAGAGCAACAATTGTTGTAAAACTATCAGGCAGTTTTCTTGAAATTTGAATCAAATTCTTCAAAGCTTCTTGTATTGCTTTTTCATTCCCAAAATATTCAATATTTGCATTGAAATGGATGAGGATAACGCGGCGGTCATGTTATAATGCCCCCTACGTTTGGAACTTTTTTCCCAATGTGGTTGCGACTATACTGTAACGACAGTAAGGGTCACACCCTCACTGAATAAATATTTATGAGGGTGTCCGATACACCGTTAAACTAATACACCTTAACATTACGGTATCTGCGACATCACATAGCTACCCTGTTTTCGCGGAATGACGGTGTCACGGACACTATCTGTACCTTATTTGATGTGTAAAAATATATTTAGTAATCAGCAGTTGTCTATTTATTAATGAGAACACCAATACGTGTTGCTTGCTAATGCTTTATTATCAACACTCTCTGACGAAGATATTTAGTAAAGGGATACGTAAAGGTCATAGCTTGCAGTAGTAAATTGATGGAAGTTTCTCAATATTACAATAGTTCATAAAACTCTGTATTACGAGATATCAGGGTTTTATGAAGTTACTATGGTATTATGAAATCATATTTTTCGATACTTCATTTTATGCCTCATTTTGAAAATATACTGGATGGAAACGACTCATTAGTGAATTGAGGCAGTGAGCATAATTTTTTTGCAAATGAGGACGACAAGACTCAAATTCAGAAGGATTTTCGTGATGCTTGGAATAATGTTGACAGTGACCGTAATGTGGATACAATTTTGCTGAAACAGTACTGGCCAAGCTGCAATTGTGATGTCGAGTCATACATTAAAGCTTGTGAAATGTGCCAAAGAGATTCCAGAAACTTCAACTAGGCTAACACACTCGTAATTTCAGTGGCTTTGAACAGCATGGTATGACTTAGAAATAGACTTAATTACAATGCTGAGATCATTCAGTGGAAACAGGCGTCCATTGTTTTATCTATAGTGTGTTTCACACTGTTTGTGGTACATAGGTTCCAAACAGTAAGGACATTATAACGTGAACGCCGCATGAATAGTTGGACTGGTTTGGGATTCCAACCTGTGATTTACCATCTTTGGGATTCCCAAGCAGACGCTCTACTGACCGAGCTATCCATTCACAACAGATATAAATCTGCGATGTGCAACAAAAAATAGCAAAATACAGTAGCGGATTCTTTCACGGGGGCGGAGCACCTGACACTCGAGGAGCCGTACTTCCCGAAGCGCAGCCACTACGAGGCGCCACAACTCCTCCCTTTCCGAGGCGCCGCGAATCCCACGAGGCATCGCACCCTTGCGGATGAGCCGCACCCCTCCCCCACCCGCGGCACCTTGCACCTCCTCCGAGGCACCACGCACAATGCCTCAGGCGCCGCACTCACCAGAGGCGTCGCACTCTGCCGCTGAGGCTTCGTCCCCCCACCGAACCGTCGCACCCTACCTCCCGAAGGGTCGCACTCTCCCAGAGGCGCCGCACCGTCCATTCTTGGTGTCGCCCCCCTCCCCGAGGCGTATAACCCTTCCCTCGAGCCGCCGCACCTTTCCTCCCGAGGTGCCACGCACCATGCCCCAGGCGACGCACTTCCCCGCTCACTGGTGCCGCACTAGACTCCTCAGCCAACGGATCTTGGGCACATATGCATGTTCCGGTGGGGGAATACAACCAAAGGATGGCCCCTTTTATCTAGCCTTGGCAAAATAATTGCATGTATTAGCTAGCTAGCTAGCTACAGTAGCTATATACTCAAGCTATGTTTGTAGCTATCAAAAAATACCGTCACGTTTGAAAATTAAAATATTGGGAAAAATCCATTTCGCATGGTATTATGACCTGCTGAGAAATCGATGCGCAGCAGTTTATTTGCTTGGGGTCCTTAGGATCATTATGTACTTTTGGTGGTATAGTGGGGTCCCTCAACAAGAGCGAATAAGTAAGACGGTGTGTCTGACACCCTCGAAAAACTGCAAAACCCCGTGTTGAAAAAATTTATTAAATCGTGGTGATGTCCAAGACACCCTGTTATCCACGGTGTGTCCGACACTGCGTAGAGGACATAGGCTCCAAACAGTGGGGATAACGTGAACGCCGCATAATATATACTTGCAAAACAGATGAAGCGGCGAGAGTTGGCTACTTTGCGCTTAGTGAGCATTTTGGTGTTTGCAACTTCAGCCTCTTGAGACGCTTACAAAATTCCAGAAAACTTTTGGAAAGCTTTGGATTCGATCCGGCAGTTATAGACTGCTTGGTATTTAACGGAATGCGGAATGTCACAAAGCGCTCGAACTTTTTTCCTAGAAATTCAGTATGTTGCCAACGCTAAATAAACACTGCGTTGGTTGGCGGAGTAAAATTGATTTTGGTTCTAGAGGTGGCGTCGTTAAAAATGTCTCTACGTCAAATCTAGTTTTGCGTACTCAACGTGGTATTTAAACATCCCACCTCTTTAGTTTGGACCCAGTCGGGCTGCGAAATCCAATATATTCATTTGCTATTAACTCGTCTTTGAAAATACGTTGCACTCATCTCGTATTCTTACAGACGTTGATTAACATGCTAATTGTTTTTGTCTTATTATTTTTATAAGTATATGGGTGTAGTATAAGTTTTTAAGAAACATAAATACATAGTTTAATAAACCCACCTAACATAGATACGTATGTATATCGACATATATACCTATATATATGTTAGAAGAGCTGATCGAGATTTATAAGGTCCATATCTCGATCATCGATTCTCTTCATTCTCTGCCATCCCTCACAGTGGGGCACGTATAGTCACACGCGAGGGCACCGCCTGTCCCTACCCACCCCCCTCAGCTATAGGTCTATCACAAATTGTAAAGACCGAGCCAGCTGAAGGCCAATAGCATTCCGGTTTTTTTCCGAAAACTTATCAACCCTCCAGATTTTAAACAAAATCTACGCCACTGCGTACAGTGCTGTACGACTGATTTCATTAAAGCTACAGACAACGGATACTCTAACTCATTTATATAGTTCAATCAAATTTTGCAAACCATTTGAAAAAATGCAAATCCAATTATTCAAGCCATGCAAAATATCTGGTTTAGCATTCTGTATCGTGCATTTGTCAGGATATATAAGCTATCATAAGGAAACTGCCTATTTTTGTGCCGCACAGACTATTTGGTTCTGATTTAGGCCGGACGTAACGTTGGATACTGCCCACAGTTTGACGCACTGATTGAACTTCTCACGGGTCGCGAAGCGCTTACAATGTTCGCTCGATTGCGAGGTGTGCCTGAACGTGAAATTAGCATTGTCATTGAAAGCGTCATCTCAGCTTTAGGGCTGAACGAATATGCAAACAGATTCATTAAGAATTACAGGTATATATTATAAATTCATTATGAATATAATAAAATTATTCATGGGGCAGTAATCTGAAAATTTGTATGGTCCTATACATCGGCAACATGGGCCCAGATCGAAGTGCAGGGGTAGCTAGGTCCTCGGGGGAGGCTTTCGGCCTGCCAGGGGAAGTCGGCCGGCGGGTGGTGGTCTGTGGTGCAGGGTCTTGGCCGCCATCTATCTGTTCGGCGCCTATGGTGTCGTCAGGGAGGGGTTTGACCACCAGCCAGGAGGGTTGTGGTCAAAGTTTGTGGAGGCGGAAGGGGTTCGGATCAAGGGGGTAACCCTCCCTAACCTTTTATGAGCATGTATGTGCAACAGTTCTGTGAACGAGCATGTTAAAAGATTCATTAAGAATTACAGGTATTATAAATTTATTGTGAATGTCGCGGCAGTCTTGCTGATAGCGTAGTCATCTTACAAATCTATATATATCTTATACATCAGTTCTATAGGTGTTGTGGTAACCAACGACATTGATAATATCTGTAATTAAACCTTTCTTTTACACGTTTTAAGGCAAAACCTGACGGAGTCCGCCTATATCCATGTAGATACTAAGCGTCAAGCCATCAGAATCTTATTTTATATATATATGGTTTCCACAATTTTAAAAGTGATAAAAGCTTAACTATTTCGGATTCCAGTAACGACTTCACCATATCGTTTTTATAAAATTGCACTTATAAATTGTAGGATTTCGGCTGCTTCGGCGGTGTGGTGGAACGCCACGAGTCATAAAGTGCACCCACGCCCTAAGACAAAAAAATTTTGAAACACCATTTGTCCAGCTATTTACTGTGAACGTGCTCTTCAACTAAAATCGGCACTGTATATATCAAAGATTCATTCTAAATACCTGTTTTAAGGCGTACAGGAATTCGTGTCGCTCTGTTACTGACAATTTCTTACAATTTTCAACTTTCGATACACAAGATCCCATATTAAGGGGTGATGGAGGTTATAATATTTTGCAGAAGCTTAAGGTTTTGTCTCATAAAGTAGAGCCATTACGGTAGTAGTGCTAGTTGTTTTTGTTCTCAAAACTCCAAATTCTCCGGCTGCGTACACTGCGCTTGATTTCAATGTCGCGGGTGTGTGGTAAAGAATTTTGGAACAAGGTTGATGGAGATGTATTAGTTATAAATATCTTATTGTTTTTATATTATTTTGTTCCATATTTTTAAATCATGTATTAATTTTCGTACATTTCAGCATACCGCTAGGTGAATATTTTAAAAGTGCTTAATTGCAACTAAGCGGAAAACCGGTACTACGTAAAAGTTGAACAAACGATATCATGTATGACCTTCAGTGGATTAGGATTGACTAAAGTTCAAGCTTGGTGTCATGGCGTTATAATAATCATATCTTTTTATATTCTAAATTACTTCATGGTAAACACAAGCGCCAATGATTGTTTTATGCATAATTAGGGCATTTTATAATACACGAACTTTGTGAATGTGGTATATCGAAAAAATCATCTTATTGTGAAGAAGGTTCCGTAGAAAATTCCATTTTGGAAAATATTCTGCATTCTTAGGTCGCAAACATATGGATTATGTTTTTGATAAACCGAATATAAGTACACTATAACGTATTCGTTTCAGCGGTGGCATGAAACGCAAATTAAGCTTGGGCGTAGCGTTAATTGGCGAACCACCACTTCTTTTGTTGGACGAGCCAACTAGTGGAGTTGATCCTAGTACAAGACGCTTTGTTTGGAAAATACTGACCCAAATTCGAGAACGTGGCATCGCAATATTGCTATCGTCACACAGGTGCATTTGATTGTTCATTATGGCTACAATTTCCGACTACTCGAGTCTATGGTAGCAACTAGAATAAAACGTGTTACTAAGACATTTCCAGCTAGTCCTTTTCTGGCTCAGTAAATGAGTCAGATTAAGCGCAGTCTGAGATATGGCTCAGTAACATTGAGTCAAAGTTTGGCACACTCGCTGATTCAAACTGATGGTAGCTCAGGCTAGGCGAAAATTTGTGTGATTTATGTCTGAGTCTGGAAAACACTGCCCGTGTCAAATTCTGATTAAGAGTTTTTAGAGAACACACATCACAAACGTATATTGCAAACGGCTGTATATTGTGCATGCTCAGCGTTCATGCCACGAATGGCCTCTGTTAAGGCCATGTTTTGCTAATAAATTTATACATTTGATTGGTGCAATTCTATAATCTATCCGAAGTGTCATATCCTAGGTATGTAGCAGTTGTCAGATGGCGGTATGACAATTTCTGAAACTAAAATTTGTACATGTTACATCTTATCTGTTTATGAATCATGCAATCATAAGAATGCATCCACACATGAGTGTATAAATACACCTGACAGCATGTATTATGTACAATTTAGAAGCCAGAAACAATGCCACAACCTTTCATCCACCCTAAATGTCCGTAGTCTAAATTCCATATAAGTGTGGCAAATATGGCCACTAATAAAGATTTCTACAGCATTAAAAGGCGTGTTATCATTGTAATTTACAATTTTGTCAAGGCACAGGGCACTAGAATACAAATGCAACAAATCACATAATCGTCTGAACAAGATTTTTCGCTCTTTTCTAAGCGGGGTCTAATTGTTTTGCAATTCTCTGCAGGTGTAGCATATTCTTAAACGAATTGTATTTCTTTGTTACCTCTAGAGATTCGTTTAAATGCAATGCCACAAAAATCATTCATGTTAAAGCATGATAAAATAGATAAGTGTGCTCATGATAAAGCGAAAATTTGACAAGATCCAAGTGGTAAGGTATTTTAACATATATCATTAACCAGATTTTTCTCCGCTTCAAGTGTAAATTTAAGTAGCAGGAACATCTAGGCTGCTACTATCAATTTTTAGCAAAGATGGTGCACATATGAAAGTCACGAAAGTTATGAATCTGAATTGCTGCGCAGAGCACAGATAATATACGTTTCTACGTTGTAGTATGGAAGAATGCGAGGCATTATGCACACGCATGGCAATTATGGCAAGCGGCAAATTGCGATGCATCGGAACATCGCAACATCTTAAATCCAGATTCGGAAATGCTTACACAATCCTGATCAAGGTTCGGAGCGACAACTACATACCGCTTGTGCATCGTTCGTTTTCAGATTGCTTTCACAATCGAGGAGAATTGGTTAGTTAACTCTTTTTGTCATTATGCGCTACTGAATTGATAGAAAGACGTTAAATTTATACTATATCCGTTGCGCAATCTCGAAAAGTAGCACCAGTATTGTGTCCATAGTCTCTGGTTGGAAAATTCAAAACAGCTGAGTAAAAATCCGTTTATTAATTTTGTCTTACAGGCCTGAAAGCTGAAATTCGTCTGTACTTCCCCAGTCCAAACAAACAAATTTTAATGTTTCCAAAGTTATCATAACAAAATATAAATTGTTTTAGATATGTAATATATATATTAGTGCTCCTATCCTGCAAGATTGTTTTACTACGAATTATACTACTTTGTTAATTTATAATATATACTACGTTACTATAGTAATATGTACAAAATAGAGTAAAAAGTCAACTCAACATTTTTCTGGTTTTGCGATTACAATTAGTGTAACCAAGAGTGCAATTGGAAAGAGAGTCGCAATTCCGTACACTCGAATGCAAGCCCGTGTTGGATGACATTGGCGTTTTCCTAATTTCTTGGTGGGGAGGAGACTCGTCATGCATTGACATCCCAGCTTTTGTGGGGGGTAGCTCGCCCACTCTGTCTTATTTCTTATTTTATGGGGGGGTGATCGATCGGTTGAATCCGTAGCTGGAGAGTCCGATCTACCCCTCCCCGCAAAAATGAGCGGTATCCGACCTACCGTCCCCCAACAAAACTTGGGGTCTGTGCATGACAGAGGGTCAGGCCGCAAACGCCTGTGTCATCCAACACAGGTTTACGTTAGAGTGCTGAGAAGTGTCATACTCTTCCCTAATGCACTCATGATATAACTAAATCCTTCACGGGGTCCTTCGGGGTTTTCACTTATTAAAGAACTTTTTGCGCCGTTTCCTATTTTTAACAATGTTTAATTTAGCCATTACACTATGTGTGTATGATGTTAGTGTACCAATACGTAATTTCATTCAGGTTATGAGTCTTCAATTAAGCGGTATCAAAAACATTACTGGATATTTCATAACGTTTTCAGTTTCATCCTGTAGAAAAAAGTTACAATGGTTCGGGCGGGGCTCAACCTAGTTTAATTTACCTTCGTAAAGTTTGTTTCCTCACCTTTGAAGCATCAGCTCATACAAAAAATGGACACAATATTTTTGTAAAATACTGTTCCGAAAATAAATATGTGATATATAATGTAAAGATTAGTGCTCTGTTAATTTTATTGTATGCGTTTATATGTTAGACGCCTATGTATGTATTTGCTAGAACAAAAACTACTTAAAACGGCAAAAAGTCTCAGATTATGGATAACGCCTAACCTATGGAATAGTAGGACGGGACGACGCGCTAGATCACTAAGCCACGTTTTAATAATTGTATCCGCGGTTAAGACATGACGTGCAATTTCGAATTAAAATAAAATTTACGAGGCAACAGAAATGTGAAATTGAAATAAATGCTTCAAGACCACTTTGTTTGATTAGTTAAATATTTCAAGTCTATATCTATACAATCGGCTAAACATTCAAGCAAAATCATGCGAGTTGACAGTTGTTATCACCTAGGGTAAGCCCACGCCGATAAACATGCTTTCATGCGCAATTTGCTGACTGATGACTTACTGGCACTGTCAATGCTGCTTTAGATCAGAAACTAGCTTGTTAGGAGGAACCGAATGACCGTTTTATTTACATAAAATGGAGCGGAAGCTTCTTAAATGCATTATGATGTGATCTAACAATATATAATTAACCCGTTAAGTTAATTAATATGTTACCAATAACACGATTAATGCTGTTCTAGTGGTAATAAGCTGACGAATGTTGCATTTGTTCCATTTGATTCACTTGTATCATAATACATAAAGTTTTTTTTCTCTAAGACAAAGCAGCAGCTGCACTCTATCCACAGCAGATGCGATATAGGTGCGGCATATCATATATATAAGATTGTGTCATAGCATAGCTTTAAGCGTTGTTGTGCGTCGAATGTAAAGTTGTGTTTGCACGCTAAACTTTTTGCTGAAAGTTTGAGCTCAAAATTTGACCCTGATGAACGTTGCATTTGTTCCATTTGATTCACTTGTATCATAATACATAAAGTTTTTTCTCTAAGACAAAGCAGCAGATGCACTCTATCTACAGCAGATGCGATATAGGTGTGGCATATCATATATAAAAGATTGTGTCATAGCATAGATTTAAGCGTTGGTGTGCGTCGAATGTAAAATTGTGTTTGCACGCTAAACTTTTTGCTGAAAGTTTGAGCTCAAAATTTGACCAAATTTTTATTAAAAATTTGGAGAAAATTTTACAAATATTTTACTGTAATTTTTTATATATACATTTACATATATTTCGTGGGGCGGGAAAATTTTAGAGTCAGTGTTATTGTCTTACAAACACAATTCGGATTTATTATATGTTGTGGCGTTTCAACGACGTGAAACTGTGCTAGGTTTACTAAATTTTTAAAATCCCCTAATAGACCTATAACCGTAGAGCAAAAATTTTATTGCTATGTTATTTCATCGGCATGATTGCAGAGATCGCGTAATAAAATAACCGTTGAAATGTTAATTCGCCGGCTAACATAACATCTCGAACTATCAACTGTTTCAAGCGGGTCCTTGGTGCAGTGGTTAGTAAGTCTGCTGCGCATGGGGAATGACCGGTGTTCGATTCCCGGTAGACCCAATCATTTGCATGAGTGGGATTTATCAAAGCTATAAAAATAGCTTATATTTGGTGAGGCCGACGTGATCTCCGTGCAGATGCGAAGAGCAATGAGCCAAAAAGTGCCTTCTCCGCAGCTGACCGCGGGTTGTGTAGAAATCACCTAATATAACAATAGTAACAAGTGAAATGTTAATTAGCTGGCTATTAGGCTTCAGCCTATAATTTTCAGACGAAATTCAGTAACTTATTTAATCATCAACCGTTGCAAACTAGTTCATGGTGCAGTGGCACGTCTGCTACGCATGCTGAAGCCCCCTTGTACGTTTCCCGGTGGAGCTGACTGAGCGGGATTTAACAATAGCTTATAATGAAACTGGAGTTGACGACACTAAGTTGTCGAAGCTACACACTTAATACAAAATCTTTTATTGTAGCACATCCATCGCGTTCAACCGCCGGTATTGCAATACCAACTTCCAGTTGATGAAACACGCTGGTCGAAACTGTTTGGTGTTATTCAGTCTCTTTCTGTTCAGCAGAAGCTCGGTATTTTGGACTACAGCGTTAGTCAAACAACTCTAGAACAAGTGTTTATTAGTTTGAACACAAATATTAGCAATTCCTCAGATAATCCATCATCATATTACGACAACGATACTTCAACGATAGAATACGATGATCAGTATTATAGTAACATAAATGGGTCAAATGACGAAGAATCAGTTGCAACTGAAAACCAATGCCGGACAGTTACGACAACTGATGCTGCTGATAACTGTATCTTCACAATCAAAGACACATCAGATGTTGCTTTAAACCTAACTGTGAAGTTGTAATATAGTCTTAATCAATGATTATTCTTTTCAAAACCTAGGCCTAATAGAACGGTTGTCAAAATTATTAATCGTACAAATTTAGAGCAATTTTTGATTCATGTTTCACTTTAGTAAAAATAGTATTTCCAAATTCGAGTTCCTAAAATTGCTTTTCGAAATCAAGAACAGATTTCCTGGCGTGCTATGACACTAGATATGCGACATAATTCATCTGACAGAACATGTCACATCAAACTGCAGTTGAAAGATCATACAATCGCAACGCCGATAATTCTGTTAGCTCTGTTAATGTAGCCAGTATGTACACCACAAAACACTACAAATAAAAAAATATGTTACTTAGCACACTGAAATCTAGATATATTAACCTTGGTGGAAATGTACTGTAAAAAGCGAGTCAAACCTAGCTCGATCAAGTCAGACTTTTCTAGATTTAATAAATGAACGACCGCTAATCACGCTCAGTTTGAGCCACGTTCCACTCAGATTTAGTTATAGGTGAGCTAGGTGATCCACTAATATTGAGTCAGAGCTCGGCCTACTCAGTGAGTCAAACAATTTTTAGCTAATGCTTTGGGAGGGTTGAGGAAAGGATCGCGTGACTGAGACAAATTTTGATTCAGAGAAGGTCGAGTGTAACTAGCGAATTAGATTCTCAATCCGTTCAGCAAAATGCTATTTCAGAACTTAAAATATACTGTGAGTTACAGTAAAACTGTTGTCTAGTGATGTGTCGACATGAAATAACGCCTAGTACATAAAGCTGTTGTAACTGAAATGATTTAACTTCGGGCGTGACAGCGCAAACTACTGGCGTAGATCGGGTGGAAGCAAATCAGAAATCTGACCCGTCTGGTTCTGAAGATGAATCTGAAGCCGAGTCTGCTCTTGAATTTTGGCAACTGAGAGGAGCAAGCGGACGAACATGGTTCTCGGTGCCACTAAATACCCATATTCGTTTTCCGCCACATTATTCGGCAGCGTCAGGACACAACAGGTGAAGGTGAAGTAGTCACAATTGCTGAATCGTTTTTATTAATTATCACAGAATAAATATGCGAGATAGTTCTCATGTAGGAAACAGTATTTCGTGCGGTAATGAGGAGGAGCCGTTTCTGCACCATAATAAGGTGCCTCCGCTTCGATAACAAAGGAGTACGGCAACAGACAGAATGTAAAATGCATTTCGCAGATAAGTGTAAGCATTTCGTGTTGTTTGGTAGCTGTTCGTCAGTCAGCTTCGAAAAATGCATCGACCCGGAACTGACATGAAAATTGATGAACAGCTTGTGGACTTCTATAGTCGCTGCCAATTTCGCCAAAACCTCACCAGCCAAAGCAATCCTTACATTATAAAAATTTTTTGGAACTGTGATGCTTCAACTAGCTATCCCCTCTTGGGGGACGTTTATTTGGGAAGACAACCGTGTAATGTTAGGGCAGATAACGTTGGTTCAGCGGTGTTGCGTCGTCTCGCAACGCTTTGTCTAGGCCAAAATTTCACGTGCAACATCTTTTTTACCAACACAGTATTGTAATTGATATGTTGCGACGGGTTGGCCGACTTACCTCTTCATGAACATGCTCGACACCGCAGGTGTAGCTGCGTTTGTGAGATTGGCGCAGACGATAGATTGCTAGAAAAATAAACACGGAATTCGTCGAAGATTATTCTGCGAAGAGCTTGGAAAAGCTCTGTTACGTTCCGGGCAATCCTGGGGATTTTCAACGGGGTGTGAAACGCAGCCTTGAAATGATGGGATTCGAAATGCGTACGTCTGGGCAACAGGGAAGCTGTTCGTGTTTCGATAGCCAGCGTGACAGAAAAATGCGGAAGCTTTGTAATCGGTGCAAGCATCATATTTGTCCATGCATAGAGTGTTTGTCCGGAATGCAGGGAAGGATAAAATAGTTTTTCCGTTGCCAAGTCGTACCAAATTGAAATCTGGGAGGTCCGAAAAGAACGGTAGATAGATATTTTCATGTGTATCTTGGGGGTCCTCAATCCTAACTGTTGGTAATATTTCTGTTTCATAATGCATGCATCATTAGTTTCATGAGCCTATCAAATTATTGTTCTTTGGGTAACGTGGTCGCGTCTAGACCCATGGTTTCTGATTCTGATCAGAATGGTGTTTTAGGTCTCCGATCCTGAGGTCCTACTCCAGAGCTCGAGATTTTTGCCGCACGCACTGCCGTTACTGGTCTTTCTCTCGGATTCATCCAGATTGGGATTGCACTCAACGTAGCTGCTTGTTGTCTCAGCGTGGCTGGGCGTACTGTAGTTACTAGCGTATCCGCCACTAATTGCGATGGGAATGGCTTCGGGGTTGGGTTGACCTACTGCGGGAGCAATTGGGCTCCCTGTGATAGCGGCTGGAGCGCCACTAGCGACTGGGCCCACAGTGCTTATCGGTTACGGTAGATGTGATCGATCCCACGGAACACACGTTGGTGGACCTAGTGTTGTGGTTCGTCCTCGTCCCATCATCAGGATTCCGTAGGTATCCCTCCGGCTCCTCGTTTACCAACGAGTCGTATCTAGGGTCCCGTGACAGAGCGTCAGCATTACTGTTTTCCTTATCTGGTTTATATTGTATTTCAAATCCCCCGAACTCAAGCAGTAGTTCGCTGTACCACTGAGATAGACGCGAGTTCCTAGGTGGTTTGTGGTCAGTTTCTACAGGAAAATTGTGTCCTACTGGGTAGTGTCTAAAATGCAACACGGCCCACCTAATTGCCAGTGCCTCAGGTTCTATTGCAGGGTATCTGCGTTGGTAATCTAGTAGGGCCTTACTTGCGTATGCAATGGGCTTGAGGCCTTGTTTGGTTTTCTGTCATAGTACTGCACCCATCGCATATCCGGAAGCATCGGTTTGTAGGATGAACGGCTGTGTAAAATCTGGATGTGCTAATGCCGGTTCGTCTAGCAGCGATTGTTTCAATTTCTTAAATGCATCCTCACATCTAGGTGTCCATTTAAATTCAGTATCCTTGCGTTTGAGTTCGTTTAGTGGTTCGCATATATCTGAGTAGTTTGGTATCAACTTATGTTAATATCCTACGAGTCTCAGGAAATTTTGCAGCTGGTTCAAGGTTTCCGGACGTTTGAATTTTTCAATTTTTATTGACTTTTCTGGATCGGGTTTGACGCCCTCTGTACTAATTATGTGTCCTATGTATTTTAGGTTACTCCGTCCAAAGTGACCTTATGACGGCTTTAGCTTTAAATTTTCCTTACGAAAGCGGTCGAAAACTAGGATTATATCCGCCAGATGTGTTTAGAATGTTGGTGAGAACACTAATATGTGGTCTATATAAATTAGACATTTTTCCACTCGAGCCGTTTCAAGATCATAGACATACAACGTTGAAAGGCTTCTGGAGACCAATGTAATCCAAACGGTAGGACATTATATACGTACTGTCCATGCACCATTACAAAAGATGATTCATCCTTGGTTTGTGGGTCTAGTTTTAATTGCCAGAAACCTCTGTTTTAGGTCTAAACCCGAAATTAATTGAGTGTTTCGAAAGCATTCTAAAATGTCATCTATCCGAGGTAAGGGTAGGATAAGAAGGCTGTCTGTTACCCCATGACGTGCTAAATTGGCTCGCCAGGATCACAGAGGCCTTCGGCTTACTGTTAAAATTCACGGGGGCTACCTACCGCAGCTGCACGACATGGGACACCCGTTTTAAGGGAGTTTTAAAACACTCCGTCATCGTGAAACCTTCTCAGAAGTATCTCGATGTGTGAAACCGCGACGGCGACTGCAACTGCCTCCAGGTTCGTGATATTCTAATTAGCTCTCCCTCTCTGACGCATGAGTAAATTCTCCCCTTTTTTCGAGCTTCTGTCTAATCAGTGTACACCTAAATTTTCAAGTAAGCACCCATAGGACCAAGGAAAAAATTCACAAGTAAGCGATCCGATAAGCGGAGAACCACTCGAGAACACCGGCAGGTCAATGTTTGCAAGTAATTTTGTCCGGGCACGGCATTTACGGGCGCGCGTAGCATCCTCTGGAAGCTCCAACCCCCGCAAAGGTTGCCCTTAGCGAGTCGAAAACCAAAAGATCAAAAAGAAAAAGCAAGGCTCTCCACTGTTGCTGCATGGCGAGAAACCTACCTGGGTGAGTACAAAACGACATAAAAAACAAGACGCTGAGGTAAAACACAGATAACTCGGTGGCGACAACCGCCAAACCCTAACTCTAACGAGCAATGTCTCGACTGGCTCCGACGCTGTATCGGACAGTGCTATTTCATACCCCATCGGTAACTCTTTTTGTCCTTGCCCTCTATTGGCCCCAGAGATGGCAAAAATCAAAATTTTAAATTTTCAAAAAGAAAACTTTATGCGGCGGCATAGTATAAGCTATGTAGGAGCATATAATAGTAAGCGACAACA
>JASANE010010403.1:0-20066 GCA_030248225.1 Trileptium ribeirensis
TAAGCTAAGAGATAAAATTAAAACGACTACTTACTCTGAGCTCCTCGATTGCGACTGATTCGCTGATCGAGCAAAAATCTCAGTTTATATAGATATAAATCCAGGCTAGCTAGTCCTAGATCAGCGCTTAGAATTCTTGGAATAAAAAAATTTGTTATTATTCTAAAAATAAGTTTAGATATTTGTAACAATACCTCGAATTCAACATTTAATATATGTTGCTACCACCTTTAGCGCAAAAACATAAAATCCTTTAAATTGTTAATAATTCATTGGTGGCTACAAAAATCAATTTGAAAACCCACACGTACAGTGCAACAACTCATCTTATGACTCTGACATTTCGGACGTGTGTTTATCCACAGTAAATTTAATAGAAAAAAAATTTTAACTCATCTCCGCAAAAATTTAATTCGTATGGAATTTTTATTATTATTATTATAATTTTTAAACAATATACATTACTCAAACTTTAAAGCCCACCGAGGGCACCTTGTTACAAAAAAATTCGATATGTGCACGAAATGCAACTCCAATACCGATGTTTACACAAACAAACTCTGCGATCTGCCAAGTGTTACTAAAGAGCAAATAACATGCTGCAACGCCTCTGACTCGTAATACAATATTACTGTACAAATTATAATGGTTGGTGTATTAAGCAATAAAGGCGGCTTGCTATAAGCCAAAGTCTTATTCCAACCATCCGATTGTACCATCTATATTTAGATACTACTAGCAAAATCCAAAGCTAAAACGACTTCCAACGTTTTACCGTAGAACCCAAACCTTTTCTACCACACGTACAATAGAGTGACAGGAGAAAATTCGGTAAGGGGGACACTCACATTAAGGAGTTAATCGTGGTACAATTTGCTTATACATAAGTGGGCCACTTTGAGCTGAATAACAAGATAACTCTATAACACACTGAACATTGCAGACATCGGTTTTCTAAAAGCGCAATTTAAGTAAGTCATAATAAAGACAAGGACAGACTTAGTAGATTGGTGAATTCTTACAATAATGGTGTTGCCACTAAATGATCTAAAATTGGAACATTCAATGCAATCCTCTGAGCAGAGTTACTCGAAGCAATCAGATTTTATAACGGACTCCACGAGCTTTTGGGATTTTATTTTTCAGCATAATGAAAATATTGTTATCATCACAATACAATACCACAGCCTCCTTTCTGTAAATTCTGAACGTTACTCCATAGATCAAGTTCCAAGTAAATGCCAACTTACAATTATACGTAATTTGACTCCAAGCAACAGAGTAGCAACGAAATACCACAGATGGCTCGGCATGAACAAATGACGGTAATATAAGGCAATCACGAAGAGCCAAACCAACAGAAATGATAAAGATCCAATTGAGTGACCAGGAAACGGGTTGCACCACAGACGACTAATGCCGCGGACCAAGGTGCTTCAAGATAAAACCTTTTCTAAAAACATAACTTCCCGGGATTTCAGCATGGCAAATAAGATAAACATAGAATGAAGATTACCAATTTCAAGCTTTACATGATAAAAACTCATAGGTGAATCAACCTTGTCTTACCGTTTATTTCATTATCTAACGGTTGTAACAAACCAGTCGGATCGTACATTCTAGCTTAGTTTACGAAAGCGAAGCGAGAGAAAAAACTTAGTTCACAGTCTTCGACTACACTTCATGCTGATAAACAATAACTTATTTTAAATAACTGGTGAAAATAGGATTGCAAGCGTTAATTAAATTAAATTAACAGGCACAGAAGTAACTCTTGCACCTTTTCATTACTAGCATAACAGTTTGTTCCATGGCATTGACTTCAGGGTAATTAAAAATTGTCTATTAAATGGCAAAATGCGCTCATGGCCGTCAAAACGTGGACATTATTGCCACTCTAAAATCTTTAATTCACCTGATAGGTTAATGATCTGCGTATTTAACTTTTTACAAGGGCTATCCAGGTTAGTCGCCTTGAGCCGGGTTGAGTCCTTCAAACACTGCATAATACAAAAGTTAATTCGAGCGTAAGGAAGCCAATGTCTTCACAATAAGAAACTGACATATGCGTACTCTTATAAACCGTTTTAGTACTCGCAAGCTTTTCATATAAGCCAACGTTGTGGCAAACAAGTTCGAGTGTTCCAAGCTACAAAAGTCACAACCTTGTTGCGACGAATAAAATAAAAAAATGAAGGGTATCACTTGAATATTGGCCTTTCCGGCACAAAATATAAAACATGTAAACTATCGGCAATATGACTACTCTTAATTGCATTATCACCGAAATTTAGCGCCTTTGGTATTGTATTAAACATTATACTGTTTATTAAAACATTGAAATATTTTTAAACCATAGAAGTTAATCGCTATGAAATAGCAGACTTTATCGAAAGGTTGCTCATAAGTTATAGCAAAACATGTTATAAGAAGGAGAAAAAAGAAAAAATTAGTTACAATGATTATTACAAGTTCTCCGTCTAAATGTCACCATTGTACGACAATGAAACCTTAATTGGGAGCGACGTGAAAACCACCATTATGAGTTTTTAGGACCTAGGATATGTGCACAACAAATCAACAAATAATGCAGTAACAAAAAATTGCGAGCGCCAAGATTTTAACGAGGCTGTTCCGCGTGGTCGATCGAAAAACACATCACTTAAAACAACATTAACACTTCTTTCCTGTGTTATAAATAAGAAAAGAGGTCCGCTTTTATCTCCATACCATTGTGAACCCAGAAGAAAAACAATTCTTACCTTTATATGTAGGCGAACTTCGCGAAAAAAATACTACTTTGTTGCAGTGAATACGACTTTTCGGGATCGGTTCCTCTATATAATTTTTCAAGGAGCAAATATATTTGCAGATTCTACCAATCAGCAGGCTGTAATTGTTGTAAGTATTACAAAGACGCAAATATTAATATTATCATCTAGGTGAAAAATGGTTCTTGAAAGAAATTTAAACATAGCTATCATGCAAGTTAAGCAGCGAAACAAAAATACTGAAAATTTTATACCAAAAACATTGTCCTCAGATTGTTCTGAAGCCTGAAGAGAAGAAAGGTCAATTGTTCATTCAGTTTTCACTTGCCAGCACTTAAAATTCTTCATATGCGCAACATTTTTCAACATCGATCTTGGAAACCCACTTTGGAGAATACAAGTCAACTTCTGTCCCCGAGGATGCATGAGAGGATAATCTGAAACTTCTTCATACTTTTGCGTAATCTATGCTAGGTGTCACGAGCATTTTTGGCTTTAACTCATAATTTATCGGGGTCACAACACACTGAACACGCCAGTCTCGCGACGGAACACGTGTCAGTATACCACAAGATTCGTAACCGAATGAATCGATGACTGTTTTCCATCCAAAAGTGAAACAACACGAAACTGGCCGGTATCTGACAAACCTGTCACAAAAGCTCATCTGGACAATGTGTTTTGACTATCCATGAGATGAGACCAGTGCCAATGTCAAGACGATTGTTGAATAGTAATATAGTACAGTAGGGTTATAACAAAACTGTACAGAACGCACCAAAAAATTCACTATAAAGACATTGTTACTATGTCTAGTTTTACTTTGTCTTTAGAAAATTTGACCAGAACCAAACGAACATTCTATTGTAATAGCATTTTACTTTAAGCGCATTTAGTTAGCACACTCCACTGCATCTGGGAGGTACTAGGGTATTTCAAAATGTGGAATTGATACCCTTATTATGTCAAATTTTTGTAGGTTTAGGTTGTATCCTGTAGAAAAAAATGGTTCTAGTTTCCGGCCGGGTAGATGGTACCAATATTTTAAATAATCTTTAAAATTATCTAGTCGCCTACTGAATCAAGAGACAAAAGTTAGTGTGCCATAACGCCGGGAATTTCATTTTTGAAGTTTTTGTTAACTCATACTTCCAAATTTCTGTTCAGAGGTATGTTTAGCAATAAATAATTCGGCGAAAGATTATAATACTAACTTTGCACGACGATTCTTATGGCCTAGAGTACAGACCATTTTAAGGTCATGGTGAGAGCTTTAAGTGAATTTTAACATTTGACACTTTCTATCATAAGCACCAAATCGACCATATATATATTCTTTGAAGAAAAAATTTTTGTAAAAGTGTCTCATGTTTTTCTTGTCAGTCGGTATAATTCTAATGCCAATTTGCCGTTGCTTGAACAATGATTTCTTTTCGAAACTTGCTTGCTTTCCCAGTCACCTTAGCAATTTTTTTCTGATAATTTGCGGTGTAACCGCTATTCCGTATAAATTTTTATATTCCATTTTAAAACATTAATAGACGAGTTTTAAAAATATCATGTGTTCCGGGCTTGGCTTTTTGTTTAATATCGTAAATGACATAGGAAGACTCAAAATGATATGCAAAATATGTATTAACTAGATAAAGCTGTTCATAATTGCCGGAGACCGAAACCCGTCCCAACCATCGTCCGCGCTGTATAGCTCGGGTAAGAAGGTGTCAGGTCCTGGCGACCTGTTTTCAAACAAATGTTTCAAACGAAAGGCATATAAATCATTTCTAACTGTTGTTTCCGAGCGACCCACTTGAATAAATTATCGTAAAAAATACAATTAGCTTATTATTATTCATTACAGCACCTGCACAACAGTAAATACATGTCAAGTTTTGTAGGTACAACCTTTTCTGTATCTTTTACAACGATAGCTAAGATTTTATTTATGTGAACAATTGGATTGGTGTTTGAATCTGCTCCGGGATAATTCATCATTGCCTCCATCCGGAGACTGTAAACTGATTTGCACACGTGAGAAAACGGCCGAGTACAAGGATGCTAATTGTGACACCGGTTTGTCACATTGGACCAGGCTGAAAAGCTTGTACGGGTTGAAAACGCAGATCGTTACCAACACACTGTATAAAGTGTACAAGTTTCAATTTTCCATTTATTCATGAAAACAGTTTAATCAGGGCATAATTAATAAATGAATGACCATTATAGAGCTTAATATTGTTTTATAAAGCTGTATACACATATTTGAACCCATGGGAGGCGGCCGGTAATTATTATACGCAGATTGAATTAATTTTTTAACTACTACCAGTCGCTATAATCGGACTAGCAGCGCTTCTTCATTCGACTTGTTATAATCAGTTTTTGGATTGCCGACGCTCATGTGTAAATCTTTTGACAAGTCTTTGTTAAATGAAAACGATCAGTTCGATGATGACTCATTGATTACTCACCCTGGTTTCCGTACCTGATTCCTTGACAAAAATATTTCGCTTTAGAATCGTAGTTAATTAAAAAAATCTAAATTGCCTTCGCTGATTTTTTTGATAATTTCCTTTGTGTCAGTTTATTATTTGCTGAGCCAAATGGTGCTATTATTATTCGGAGAATGCTACGAACGTCCCTCCCCCAGCAAAAGTTGTTTTTGCAACCTAGTCGTGGCCCCACCCTTTATAACGGAATTACCGGCAAGGTAACACATTTTCAATCGATAATAACATGTGTGTTTTGTTTTCATCTTAGCAGTGAATCAATCTATATTTCATAATTCTAATAGAGCTACTGCATGTTTCTAAAAACAATTTCTCGAAGAAACGTATGATAAAACTTTCAAAAATTATCACGTTCGTACCTAGTTCCATATTCCAAGCCACAAAATTCCCCAGTTTTAGCTTAAGTTAACGACCATCGGAAACTTTTTTTATAAATGAAGCAGCATTGGTCACCAACGGTCTCAGCGCAGCACCTATTTGCTGACAAGTGATCGATTAAATAAATGATTGACTGACTTTAGTTCCCATTTCAAAATCGTCGAGAAGGCGACAAAAATGCCCTACTACGAAATACAGAGGAATACAAAATGTTACCCTCACTCACGAAACGCAGGAGGAAAACTATCCCGCCGTGAAACACCGGAAACAGATGAACTGGGCTTTCCTATAAAATTTTGGGGGCAGAACCAAAACCAGAGTTATGCCTGTGTCATTCTAAGCTGGAATCGAAGATAAGCGATTCCACGTAAACAGTCATAGAATTTGATTGCACAGTTTCATTAAATAAAATATGTAGCATAAATGTAGATCAATATGATGTTTCAAAAAGTTTCAATGAGAATTCAGAGATGTAACCCACAAGATCCAAAAAATATGACTATACACGACAACTACTTAATTACAGAACGAATAATCATTAACGGCCTTAATTTGGGACTTCGTTGAATTTTAATGTAAAGCTATATATACTTATTTTTCGCCGCCAATTATGAAGCACCGTGTTCACGCATACCTTCAAACCTACAGCTCACAATAAATAGGAATCAAAACTTTGATCAAAACTAAATTGAAGTTTACAATGGTTTGTTAAATTTTGATGTCAAATTTTTTTATCAAACTAATTCGGGGCGGTTATCCAAAGAACATTTTTCTATTGAGCAAGAAAGAATTTTTATACACAAACCAGTTTTTGACAGCGGTGTTACAACCAAAATGTGAATCTATTGTTTCGAAAAAAAATATATACCATTATTCTTTGAATCAAAAATAAAACAAATGTCTAGCATCAAACGTGTGCTCTGAGATAAAGGTTTTTTATTTTTTTTAATCGGCTTCATAAAAGCGATATAAACTAGACGCCAAGTTTCATGTGTCATTAATGGAACAAAAATAATAAATTCAACAGTTGTTTGTTTTTTTTCGAAAAGTAACATGCTGTGTCTCAAATTGAACAGAACTTTAACTAGAAGTAGTCAGTGGAAATGTATATACATAATGCACCAAGATGCGAAACATCGCAGAATGTTTACATCGGTTCTATTGCTGATATTTATGCAAGTCAATTGCAGCTTCAGTAGAATAAATATTATTTGATTCAAAACTCAACTTTTAGCGCTGTGTAAACTATCGCAACAAAACTACACCACAACGCTTCAAATCTTGGTGCGATTTCGGTACGTTCGGCATTACATAAAAATACATCGGAGATATTTTCTATAATCTTGGCATTTTACAAAACCCACGCCATATTTTGATAATTTCGAAAGCTCTGATCGTTGTAGTGCTAAGAGCTGCAGATTTTGCATCGTAGACAAAACACGGATAAAATGACGAAAAAACACTGTAGCGCCAACATGAACAACCACGCGGATTTCTGTCTGAAACATGAATACATATAATTTAAATACAAACATATTTTTAATACATGTATAAATTTAAGAACTATGCGCTGAACCGACGGGTTAAATTTGCTATTTCAAGAGTTCAGTCACGAGGAAAAATATAGACACAAAATTTAACCCGTGATATCGAGATATAAAAAAACATTCTAAAGCCAAGGCCTGATCACAATCAGACGAATTTTAAGAAACAAAATGTGGCACGTAACAATTGGATCGTGGGCATTTGAAAATGTTCTTAGCATGAATAATGATGTGAATTTATTCGAAAGGTTTTTAATTAATTTTCTCCGATGTATGAATTACGGTAAAATCAATACCTACATGGTACAGGGTGTCTTAATTAATAATTAATATTAGCCGCGAATATAGAACATAGTATCCAATGGCAAAACTGATTTTATAGTAATCAAGCATGGCTAATCGGTCACCAAACACCTTCTTTTTTGAATGGGGTTGTCAAAGCATCCAATTGTAAGACCGATCGAATTACTATGAAAGTTCGATGTTTTTTGGCAATAAGCTCGCCACAGGGCTCTGATGGAACCTTCAACATCAAACATCATCTTCCTTCTAAGATGTGATGTAGCGTGTATTGTTCGGAAAAGGTTGAAAGCAATTTCACAGTCTAACAACCGTGACAATGGCAATTAGAGATGACATCAGCCTACTAGCTTACATAGTAAGCAATACAAACTGTAACAGGCTATATATAATTCTTACAGGATAATATACAAGAGACAACACCAGATATATTCCCAAGGAACATTACATAACTCGACGTCGTATATTCACAGCGCTGGGTAAGCTTACAGATGGCGGAATTTATTTTTTTCACTCGGTAGCCCAGGTGTGTAAATACCTTAGTGAAATGTATAGACATAAACAATGGTGTTTTAAATACCTCTTGACTCGGTGTGCTTGCACCACAATCGTAACAAAACTACAAACTTAGTAAGTAAAACCGACAAAAATAGAACGTAAGATCGTACAAAATAGGTAGGTGTAGACCCGTTGCCACCAATAAGTACCAGGTTATCGTGATACCTATAAAAGACTGCGTCACAACTGAGAATATTATATAACTATTGTTGATAGCTAACTGGTAGCCCGAAAATCCTTAGATTTTATAACGAAAAACCTATATATACAAGAGCTTCAAACCTTTAGGTTTATAAATTTTACATTCCTAAGCTCAATTAAAAATTATAAATCGCCCCAAGCTCTATGGTGAAAATCACGACTAGTACCAACTGAGCTATCTCGAAGGTTTAGTTCGAATTTTTAAGGCTCTTAGGCATACCATCGGAGAACGACACTCGCACACTCGTACAGTGATGGCTGCATTTAGTGAGCACAATACTATCAAGCATAGCCGAACGATTTCGGGACTATGAGTCGCCACTCATTAGAGAGATATACGATCTTCGTCACAAGGATTCTATTCTCGTATTCAACAAAAAATAAATGGTTAGGCAGACATATATGTTCGCTAAAACCGGAAATTATGTTGATCGTGAAGAGTAGGTAATTCCCATTAAGACTTAATGTTTTTTATTAATCGCTTCGCGTTGAAACTTGAAATATTACTCTTGGGTTTGAGAAAAAAATATGTTGTATAAAAATTAATATTGATCAAGTCCAAATAGTTTGATAGCTACCTAGGTTATTTTTACAAACGTTTAGAACTCATTCTATTAATCGAAAATGTATGATAAATTTTTTTGACTTCAGAATTTTTCCATCAAAACGAGTGTTTGAAAAAGGTGTAGCCCGAGCAATCTTGAGGGGGGCATTACGTCTATAACTGCAGGCAGAACTATTTAGAATGGTGGTTTGGGGTGAGGCAGCCCCCCGCCCCAGCTTAAGCTTAGGCTTAACGCATATATCATGTAAGGACTTTAGCTATGACTTAGCTATCTATGACGGCATTGTCTGCATTTCGGTTACGCTCCTGGGAGTTTAGCGGACAGGGTATATTCGATTTACAACTTCTACAGTTCATCTTAGAATTGAATTTATGGAGTAATGTAACGTCATAATGCCTACATATATCATGAAACACGATATTACAGCTAAGGTTTGGAACAACGATGCACCACTATTGCTGTTTTCCAAACTCGATGTTCAGCAATGCTCGGAGGCAGTTTGCCGTCAACCTAAAAACACATACCTATAATAGGCAAAATTACCTTGATTCAGGATTTAAATACGTTCCACCAATTCTTTTGTGGAACGGCATTGATACATACACTGCTATCAAATACTAAATTTTCTTTTTTAATACAGCGAACAGCCTGAGTTGAGGATTTCACCTATAGGCCACGTATCAGAGTAACTGGTAACGCCACCTCCCGACCTTGTTGGCCACATTTCACTCTCAAACTGATCTGTAACAGTTGAATTCCGGATCATTCATATTTATAAACAGACCATATTAGAGAAACACTTACTTTGTTTCGTAGCACACAACAATCCAGTACGAAGCAAAACAATAATAAACTTCGTAAATCGATTGTTATAGGGTGGAACCATCATCTCCCGACGAAGAGTAATTATCGTCATCCAAGAGCATCGTTTCAGAGCCATCGGTATCGCGTATTGCTCTTGACCCATCGCAGTCGTTAAAACGGCAGCGCTGTTTTCTGCGTTCTTGACCACCACGACAACCCCGCCGCCACTTTCGTTTATTGTTTATTCCGTTTGCCACTCGATGCTAAAACATGCTAATCATTATACGGACGCGTTACAACATCAACCGGGCTGTAAAGCCACTGCGCTTTTCAGTAGCATAAGTACGGACAACACGTTATAACAATCTCATGGGGTTTAAGATCCGAGCTTACCCAAACCATTAGCTTGAGTTTCGTTTTAGGTAGCACTGTACATCTCTTGCAGCGTACAATGGACGGTGCTTATTATACTCGGGTCGTGAAAATTTAGGTTGACCACGAAAGTCAAACGATAGTTTAAGACATTACACTTCGCTGTACATTTTTTTCTATTCTTACCAAAAAATTTGTTGCAACTACCTCGTGGTTTAATTATCATTATAAGAATTGTTCAGCTACTACTTTGTATCATGTGTTATGTGGTCTTGCTGCCTGCAAATACCACTAATAGGTTAAATTTTCTTGCAATTGTCAACTTTGCCACAATGATGACTTCACCTGCCGTTAAAGTATTAGCTCAGTTACTTTAGTTTCGCCCGTACGCTGGCAATTATCCGTAATTATTGTTTTTTAAGTCCAGATGGACTGTTTCTGAATCAATGTCCGACCCTAGTAATCGTCTTTCTCAAAACAATGGGCATAGTTGGACAAAACAAATAACATCAGTTCTAATCGTGTAAATAACTTGTAATTGGATAGTTTCCAAGCAAATCTGACATTAACAAAGACATGAGTCTCAACATTGTGATCACGTTACTTTTGTTGTTACAGGATTTGGAAAAACCTAAAACACAAAATAGCACAACAGGGCATCTGAAATTATTAAGATTTTAACTTAGCATGGCTGTAGTTGAGACTGCATGAAAATTTACAAACTACCTATAAAATTTTTCATGCACTATTTACAACCACTATATATATTTTTTTCAATTATATAATCTATAACAGACGGGGAAACTGCACTCATACAGAGTCTAGATTATTAGTCGTAAATATTCCAAGAGCCGTATTACAGTGAAAATTGGTAAACATACTAGACCAAATCAATTGACCAGTGTAAAGGTTACTACCAATCCAACACATTTACAAATAGGATACGATTTTTCTTTCAAGAGATTTGTAAATGGTCTAATACTCATTTCTGTTTGGGTATCAATGAAAAACTAATTTACATAACATACGTACACTGAAAAACAAGAACAGCCTTCGAATTATTTTGTCACTCGGTTGTACCTAACCAAATTTCCCAATTTTAAGTGAGAAATTCTTCTATAAAGTACCAATTCTACTATTGTGTTCACTTTAACTTCGGTCGATTCGTACATAATATATACGTCAAGCTGAGGTGAGGGATCAAACTGTATCGTCAATTCCCATATGGGAAATTTAACATCAATAAACAAAACGAATATGTTTGAAATACAAGGTGGCGTAAAGCCCTTGATAATCGTCACAGAATTATCTTGTGACTAATGCAATCACTACTGTCATTATAATGCTATATTATTAGAACTCATTTTATTTCGCCTACCGTTCACGCTTGAACTGCCAGGAGGCCCATTGTACACTTCATAGACGAATGACGGTTCTGGCGGTGGATTTCGTAATTTGACCCGGACACGCATTAGAACATTTCCCATTTCGTTACGGCTGGGCCTCTTTCCGGTACTTGAACGAACGGATTACGTTTGCACAGACCTATTCCCCAAAAATTATCGTACGGGCTAGCTTCTGCTAATATTTTTGGGTGTGTTTTAACAAGGGCATCTCTCAATTGCTCATTTTGCTCAAACGTTTTTGTAACGGCCAGCTCCATGAACGTTACCTTTTGCACATCGCAAAGACTGACAAGCAACTGACCCCGACTAGATTTCCCCATTGATTTCTCCGCCTGTTTCAAAATTTTTTTCATTTCTCCGGGGTTAGTTGACCGCATTGCATTCTCAGCTAGGAGTTTGCAGCCATAATATTCGGCTTTTTTCGTCATGTAATACTGTTCAGTCGAATTGTACCGGACACCGTCAATTATGACGGGAACCAAATGGTGGTTAAACAAGTAGCTGGATTTGCTGAAAAATGGGAGAACCGTATTCTCCCCCCGACGCGAAGCACTGGTAGTCGTACTCACCGTAGACATGTTCGATGTCGTTACGAGATCGTGCTGAAGGCAAAGAATACTACAATACGGTATTTAATACAATTATGTAATACGAGTAAGCAAAACACAAAAATGCAGCAGTTGTTAAGGCTTTTTTATGTTCTGGTGTATTACTTTGCACAAAGTTTTCAAATAAAATCTATTTACCACTTCACTTATTTTTTTAAGCAAATACTCTAAAACGCCAACCGGCAACAATCATAAGCGAAATAACGCGCTACAAATGAAGATCCGGAGATGGGTTAGCCAGCGGGAGGGCCTCGCAGACCTGCATATGTAGAAAATGCTTAACTCCTGGGTCGATTCTTCCGACCCAGGCATCATTTCGACAACACTCGCGGATAGATTCCCGAATAAGCTCATGCTGTATGAAGTGCAATGCGTTGCCAATAAATATGTTGAGCTTGCGGGCGCGTGTAGTGCTAACGTTAAGACGGCGGCTATCTTTCAGAAAGCCGATGTCGTGGTCTTGACCGCGAGCGTCGAAGACTGGATTAGAGCGAACTAGCGAAATAATCATGTATGAGCGTTCATCGCCCTGCCAACTATTAGCGCATCCGATTTTAATTTGCGGATATATTGGATTCAGCACTGCTTTGACTATATCCGCCTGCGCGGCGTAAGTGGCGTCAATCCCGATTGAGGCTGGGTCTGCACCATGATCAGCGATCATAATATCAAGCAAGCGAAATATACCGGCTATTTCCGATACATTATATAAGCTGCTGCCATGGGCCAACTGAAGGCCTTCGATATGCATGAAGCCGATTGAGCCAATAGGTACAACAGCAACTTCGGCGGGTGCATAGGAATAAAGCGACTCTGCGGCAGCTGCGTGAAGCGGCGTGTCGCGATAAATAGCACGGTTAGGCGGGCGCAAAAGCTGAGCTCGCGAACGATAGTTCTGCGTGAGCTGTACGACCTGGCAGAAAGGCTGGATAGGAATAAGATCGATCAAGAACTGCATGCCTGATTCGCCTGCAGCAACACGCTTGAGTAACATATTTGTAATGTACGCTGAAAGCTTTTCAATATCGCCCATTAAAATAGCCTGTCCAGCAACAGCGAGCGGGAGGACAGCAGCTAAACGCGGTATATTTACTGAAGCTGCTTCCTCAACAATGAGCAGGTCAAACTTCGGTTCACCGAATCGTGGATGATTAAACTCACGCTCATATGTGTCTAGGCTATTGACGATGTCGATTATTACCATATCTAGTGTTGCCACAATTATTTTATGTCTCATGAGCGCGCCACTGGATGTTATACGGCCAGCTTTGTATAGCTCATCAGAGCCACCTCGTGTTGAGCAATGCTGAAAAAGGCGAGGATCGAGCGCACTAGTGTCAGTGCCGCGTGCGAGGTAGCGGAGCAAGGCAATTGACGGTACATTGTCTCCGTATAGCCTTTCTAAGGCTTCACGAGCGCGCAATGCGAAGATATTCGCTGCAGCGTTAGTGCTAGCAACAACCAGCACCTTCTTATCTGGGTCGCCGGTTAAATAAGCTACTGCAAGCTCTGCCATACATAGCGTTTTCCCAGTACCCGGCGGCGCCTTACACAGTATGACCTCGCGGCCGCACAAAAGCGCCTCGACCACCTGTTGCTGCTCTGCGTTAGACCAACTTAAATGGTTGCGGACAAAATGGGACTGCGGTTCGTCGAGCGGTGGTACTAACGGCCCTGTAACGTTGCAGAACAATATTTCGTACGTTCTGAGCCAAGAGTTGCGATGGTATCTTAAGAAAGTTGACCGCCGGGATGCATCAGTTTCCTCTTCTCGAGGCGGTGGCGGTGCTCCATCCATAGGTTCCGGTAGAGCCGGGACAGGTTCAGGTTCTGCGCCTGGCGGTTCTGATTCTTGCGACGGGTCCATTAGCTCAGCCTGCAAATTAAGTTCTGCTGCTGAGCTCCCAGAGTCGGATGAACTGTCAGACCTATCTTCTTGTTCTAGCTCTTGTTTATCCAACGGTGACAGGTCCTGATATATGACTTCCGTCAAGAGCGATATCAAATACTCGATCGCGGGACCCATAGTTGGTGGTATACTAATTAGCTGGCGAAAATGCCTAACCACACCCTGGTCTAGGAAAAACCGCTTAATGCCAGCGTTTAACCTAAGAACAAGCACAACGCGGTCGCCAATTTCTCTTCTTCCTGCGATATAGGCTAAAAATTTTAAACGGCCAGTCCGGGTGGATAAGTCGGATAGTCTTGTTTCGCAGTTCAAGGTGAGAAAAGCTGATAGAACTGATATCAGCGGTGAGATGGTGACTACTGGGATCCTCCACTGAAATGTCGGCTTGCAGCGTCTCAGTCCAATCTAGATTTTGCAAGTCCTCCGTGGTGGTAACCCAGAGACCCTCGATATCAGCTTTCGGTGGGTCGTCCTCCTCGTACCGAACTTGTCCCAACACCTCAGCCAGTACTTTTATCGTGAAATTGTTCACGCTGTACGGAACGTCCCAATCCAGAATATCAGATATTATTGCGGCGTCGGTGTCTTTATTGAATATTGGATTGTACGGTATTTCAAAACTAATCAGTCGCGTTTCCAGTTCACCATCTTCAACGGTGCGCCAAATGTCGAAGTACGGTGCTAATGCAGGATCTGTCAAACGAACACTTTTGCAAATCCTATTAATAGCGCCTTCCTCCGTCGGCTGCCGAGGAGGAGCATGGGCACTCTCTGGTTGAAGAGCGATCCCGGCGGCATTCGGACCCCGTCGGAATTTCATAGGTAACATGTCCAGTGCAGCGTATATCTCCTGGTCGGCGGATGGACCAGTGAAATTCCACTGAACAGCGGCACAGATCGGAGTGTAACGGTCCTTTGGTCCGGCGGCCAGAGTCGGGACTTCGTAGCGTGCCCTAAATTGGAGGTCGTAGTAATGATACCCAGGGCTTGCGAAAATTGGTAGGCTTACCCTCGGTTTTGATTGATTTCGGGCACCGTTTGGGAGCAAGCGTATATGCTGCGATGCACTAGGATTATCCAAGTTTGGCACTATTAAAGTCACGGAGTATGGACTAAAATTAAAAGCTTCGAATTGTAGTATTGTCTGCAGATCTGCCGGAGACTTACCATAAATCACTGGAAAATTCTGCGGTCCGTTAGTCCAGGGTGACTCCCTAGTGAATGTTGCAACACCTTTGGTTGGTCCAGTAAAGATGACAGAGACGGCATGGGTGGTGCTGCGCAACCGAATGCGCGCTCCGACCCGATGCCTTGCCATCCAAGTTTGGTGTTCCCATAACATTTTACCTGTAGGTGCGAAGCGAAATTTTTGCAAGTCGACGTTTGCGCAATGGTGTTGCTGCTTAAAGTGTGCTGGGTCTGTTATGTCAATTTAACACATTGGGCACAACGTAAGCCCGATGTCGGGCAATTGTAACGGTCGTTCAGCGTATGAAATACGTGCATGTACAACTTCTCATAATGCGCTAGGAACTACATCATTCTGCCGTGAAAGCATAAGCGCACGAAAATCGGGAAACAAGTTTTCGATAAGCATGTATTTGGCGAGACTATGTTGCGTTGTTTCATGCTCGAGCGGTGCGCCAGTAGTTGCAACGTGTGTCAGATATTGTGTCACCAACTCGGTGACTTCAACTGGTATGACATAACGCTGTGCGATAGGGTCTAAAATCTGAGCTTGTTCGGAATCCATTGGCGAGCGAGGCGCGAATAGTACTTTGTCAAATTACTCAGTGTAGCGCGCTATCAAAAAACAGACAAAAACGATTGTATGATAACAAGGTGCCTTTACAGGCTATTGCTGCCGGAAGGCAAAGAAAAATTTTTGAAATTCCTCGAAAGCGAAGCTACACTACTTATCACACCAAACTGGTGTTTTATCGAATACTACCTCAGCCTAGCAACAACTCTGTTTTACAGAAGTAAAAATATATTTAATGCGACACTGTTTAGCTTTATTCAGATTAATTCGGTAAAGAAAAGTTCACGCAACTGCTACAATTTCGTGCTAGACTCAGCGTTAATAAAGTATTAAGTAAACTTAATACAATAAATAAATCAGCACTCGTTTTCAACGCAAGTTTTCGGCCTAAAATATAACATGCGCTAGTGAGTTTTCTAATTGTGCTGTAAGAATGTCAGCATGATGATTCGTGGAAATAGCCAGATGCCGTCACCAGTTTAATTACGGCAGAGAGTTTAGTTTTGTACAGTAAAAACATCAACAAGGTTAATAATTATGTGTAGATATTTAATAACAGAGGGAAAATGTTGAAACGCGTTGCCAACGCAACGGATAAGGCTACTTTCACGAACCAAGTAATACCACATGTACGTGGTTACATTATTACATAGAAATAAATAAAATAAATATGCGTGTGTGTTTTCTTTCCCAGTCTAATTGATGTATTTATTACTGAGTGCTCCAGGTACTTGTAATCTTGGCTTTCGTGGTCTCAGGTTATATTTATGTGTTGGCTCTGTAGTATCAGGCTCCTCACTCTCTTGCGGCTCCTCGGGAATTATGGGGAGCGTATTTATTTCTTGACCCACAACCGTAGTTTGTTTTTTGTGGGATGCTCATTATTACTTAGAGTCAATTCTCGTAATTCATCTTCTTCCGAGTCGGGAGTTTCTATTTTTCCCGTAAGAGCAAAGGTGGAACATATGGGCCAAAAACGGCTTTATACGTTCCACATGTTCTCGTCTTTGGGCCTCCTTCGAACTGCTAATAGATTTTAAAATGACATCGGGTAATATGATTTCAGCAATTTCATATAACCCATGCCACGGTTGGGCTAACTTCTTAGTTTTGCCCTGTTTATTAAAAGGCACATGCAGCATGACCTTCTGTCCCACCCAATACTCAACGGGTGCTGCCTTGCGGTCATGCAGCTCCTTCATGTGTGATTGCGCTTTGAGAATATTCTCATTAGCAATTTCCCACGCGCTCTTAAGATATAATTGTAAGTCACGAAAATAATCTTCTTCGTCTAAATAATCCAAGTTTGAAATGGGAAGAACAGTGTCTATGGGCAATCTCGGTAACCTTCCGTAGACCATTTCAAATGGACTTAAGCTAGTTGATTCATTGATACTGACGCGGTACGCGAAACAAGCAAACGGGACAAATTCGTCCCATGTTCGCTGTGCCACGTCTACATATTGCGAAACCATATATATTAATGTTCTATTAATCCTTTCAACGATACCATTCGTCTGAGGACGATATGGAGTCGTGAACACCTTTCGAGTGCCGGTTAACCGACAGATTTGTTCCACTAGCTCACTCCGAAAGTTCGGAGCATTATCGCTAACCAGTTCATATGGTGCCGAATGCCAGCACACAACTTCAGACATGAACAACTTAGCTATTGTTGTAGCCTTTTGATCGGGCGTACATATAGCTTCGGGATATTTAGTAAACCGATCAATGAATATAACAACATATTTATTACCATTATAAGTTTGTGGTAAGGGTCCTAAGACATCTACATGATATGCATAGTTTGGCCTTGTCGCGGGGATGGGATGTAATGGGGCTTTAGGATGCGGGAGACTCGGCTTTCGTTTGGAACATTCCAAATATAATCTTACCCAATTTAATACATCTCGGTACATGCCATCCCAATAATATTTATGAAATAACTTTTGGTAAGTTTTAAGAATTCCTAGGTGGTTTCCGCCAACTACATCATCATGATGGGCTGACATCAACTCTTGTCTCATAGAGAACGGAACAACAAGTTGTTCCAGAATAATTCCTTGTCTATTCTTCGGCATTGGATAATGATGATACAGTACTCCATCATTAACCACATACCTTGGTTCCACTGCTGCAAAATGCGCAGCTAGTGAGGTGTCTGTGGGACGCTCACTATTTTCGATATAACGTTTTAAGAGACTTAACTCAGAGTCTTGTTCTTGCTTAGACTTAAAATCGATTCGGTTATGATCGTCTTGATCCTCTGTAGACTTAGGAGTATCATTGTTATTAGTTTTTGGTGTAATTGCATATGCAAATTTAATGTCCTCTTCGTGAGGTTGCTCAGTTTGTATTTTGCCCCCTTTGTAATCAGCTCGAGACAATGCGTCTACATGGCCCATCTTTTTACCTGACCGATGTTCGACGGTAAAGTCGAATTCGGTAAGGGATAGGGCCCAACGTTGTAATCGCCCAGAGGCATTTTTATTTGTTAAGAGCCACCTTAAAGCTGAATGATCCGTTATTATAGTTATCTTTTGACCATAAATATAATTTCGGAAATACTTCATGAAGTATACCACAGCTAATGCTTCTAGCTCAGTAACCGTATAATTTCGTTCTGCCTTGTGTAAAAGCCTGCTTCCATATGCGATCGGGTGCAACTTCTTATCCTCATCAGCTTGTGACAAAACGCCCCCAATGGCTTTAGTACTTGCATCGGTTTCAAGAAAATACGGCTTCGAAGGATCCGCTATTCTAAGAATGGGCGGATTAATAAGTTTATCTCGCAAAGTTTCGAATGCTTCGTGAGCATCTGAATTCCATTGAAACATTTTAGTGGTAAAAGTCAACTGACTTAATGGATAAGCTATTGTAGCAAAATCTTTGATAAAACGCCTATAATAACTACAAAACCCGACGAAACTCCTAACCGAAGTGATATCATGTGGCACGGGATATGATTTAACGGCTTCAATTTTCTCGGGATCCGGTCGAAGACCGTCAGCCGAATTGATGTGTCCCAAATAGGGCACTTCATCTCTAAGAAATTTGCATTTGCGAGGATTTACTTTTAATCCTACATCGCGAAGGCGTTCGAAGACTTGCCTAAGACGTTTTAAATGCTCATCAAAAGTTTCTGAAAAGACGCAAATATCGTCTATGTATATCAAGCAAATTCTCTCTACTAAACCGTGCAGTGTGGCTTCTAGTGTGCGTCGGAAAGTAGCAGATGCATTACAAAGACCAAACGGCATTTTTGTAAATTGGTATAGCCCTGACGGTGTAATAAATGCAGTCTTTTCAATGGAATCCGAGGCCATGGGGATTTGCCAAAACCCCGATAGTAAATCCATAACACTGAAAAACTTAGCCCTACCGAAACATTCCAATAAATCGTTAATATTAGGCAAAAGATAACAATCCTTTTTAGTTACAGCATTCAATTTTCTGTAATCAACGCATAGTCTTAAGGATTCACCGTCCTTTTTGCCGACTAGAACAATCGGACTAGCCCAAGGGCTAGTTGATGGTTCTATGATACCGAAGTTTAACATTTGGTTTAATTCGACATCTACCTTTTCTTTTCGTCTAAACGGTATACGGTACGGTCTTTGTTTTATAGGAGCCGCGTCTGCGGTATCTATACTATGTTGAATTATGGTGATGTCACCATAATCATAATCGTGATTAGCGAACACCGCAGAAAATTCTATGCATAAATCTGTAAATTGTTTTCTCTGGGTGTCAGTAATTGTAGCCTGATCCAAATCAAGTTCATTCAAAAACTCGTTTTGTTTTGCAGGTTTAGGCTGTATTGCAAGGACAGACAACCCGTCCTCAGGTAACAGTTCTACTGTGCCCAGTATTGTATTTTTATAAAGTCTTACAGGATAAAAAGACATATTTAAAAGCCGCACCGGCACTACAATTTCTGGTTCATTAGATAATAATATTTGAGCTGCACTTAAATCAAATTCTCTATCAAGTTTTTCGTTTGGCTCAAAAATTACATCTCCTTTCCCTCCGAAACCGTCAACCCTAGAAGGTATGACAACTTTCGATCTGAGGGAATCGTAGCAACGGAGTCTAAACGGACTGTGTTACTCCCCACATCTCCCAACTGACGTGGGACCCCGTCTATGAGCAACTGATGTTTTTGGTAGTTAATGCTTATAGTGCCTAGTTGTTGTAAAACATCTACGCCGATAATTACAGAATGGGTACAGTCATCCGAGACGAAGGCGTGAAAATCAAAAATTTTATTTCCGATTCCCAGAGCAACTTTAATAGCTCCTTTCATCGATAAACTATGACCGGTTATGCCTACTGCACAGGTCCAAGGCACTGACACTAAGTCATACTCTAAATATCCTA